>RCUC01150773.1:0-38377 GCA_003697995.1 Taxidea taxus jeffersonii
CGGGCAGTGAAGCTATTTTTAGCTCCTCCCTGCCACGCTGGCAGGCTCTCTCCTGCTGATGGCAGGCAATGTGTTCCATGTGTGCAATCGGGAATGCGGCGCCTGAAACGCTTCCAGAGGCTGACTGTGTTTCCTTAAAAGGCCTGAGAAAGCCACATCGGATAGCTAAGAGGACAGGAGCCCGGACCCCGCATGGAGGACACATTTCTTTCCATCCTAGGGAGCTCTTTGGGGACTATCAGTGAACCAATGAGGACCTGCTCACGAGCGTCCTTTAAGGGAAAATAGGTTTTATCTTGAGACTCAAACCCAGACGAAGGTCGGAGGCCCGTAGATGCGTTGCATTCTGACGGTCGGTGGAAAGACCATCCCTGTGTGATTCATCTGCGGCAGAGACTTCAGAGCCACTCACATAAATCCCCTTCAGACATTTACTTTACAAATCAAAGCTGTTTGGCCTGTTGGTTAGAGCTTGATGCTAAACAGACCTGGTCCTCAGCTCACGCCTTTCCCAGGGCAATCCACAGAAGGAAACTGTTTTCTGAACATATTCTAAGAAGAATAGAATAGAATAGAACAGGATTAGGATATTTCTAACTTTGGGACTTAATGCTGACTAGTGTGTAATATGCCTAAGTTTTTGTTTCTAGAAGTGATTAATATTTGGTTTTGATATCCTGAAGTTGTGTCTTATCCTGAGTCGCTTTCATTCCCTTGATGAGATAGGAAATTCAACAAACTCTTTATTGCATATAAATAAGGCCAAGCTCTCTATTATCCCACTAACTACAGAAAAATGAAGATCAAAAAATGTTTGAAGTCTTTTGCACTAAACTAATACCCAACCATTACACTGTTTACCAAAACCTTGTCATAGGTCCCGAGCATTAAATCCGGAATCAGTGAAGGCAGCCAGGAAGTTGGGTGGGTGGGGGAGATTAGGTGCAAGCTGGGGCCCTGGCACAGACCACCGACATCCAAATCAAGGCACACTGCCAAAGGGCACCTCGCTGAGAGGGCTGGGTTAACAGTTGTGGGTTTTCCGGGGCCAAAGTGAGGGAAACACAATCAACTAAATGTTAGAAAGTACCATTAGCTCCAGTGCTTCAACTAAAGCCACAAAGCTTTGTCTTTGCTGCTCTGTGTTCTCTTTGGAAAATTTTGAAAGAATTCATGAGAAAAGAGTAAATCTTATGCCGCTGAACTACACAGGGTGGAAAGGCATCCCTGCACTGGCTCCATGCTGGGCCTCCAAACCTCCAAAGGACTGTACAACTCTGGAGTCATGATTCCAAACAGGAAGACCCCCCTGGGAATTTGATGGTGCCTAGAATAGCCCACCACTTGCACTTCAGCCCAGAAGAAGGTGGGAGGCACAGTCAACATCAAAGCTCCAACCAGATGTCCCTGTGACCTGGCCACAGAGGCTAAAGCAGGCCATCCTCTACTCAGGCCCTGAACTGGAGCCAAATGTTGAACTTCTCTGACTCCTTCCCTGAGCAGAGCAGCTCTGGATACTGAGAAAGAGATGAGAATGGTTGTAACAAAAGGAAAAGGGAAGAATGGAGAGAGACTCTGTCCATGGAGAGAAACACTAGGTCTTGGGTAGGCTTCTGGGTAGAAGATGGAACCCAGCTGAAACCCAGCTCCCAGGGAAACAGTCCAAAGCCCTTGGGAAATGACAGTGAGGATCCTGCAAGAACCCACATGTCTTTGGGAAGTCTGGAATGCTTCTGGGTCATGATGACTTGCTCAGATACAGCCTCCATTAGATTGTTACCAGGGTGAACTAGACCACTCTGACCCCCTGTTTCATCATCTGGGAAACTAGGGTAGAGGCCAGTGACCGTTACCAAGCAACACTGCCTGGGATAGGTGTGTGAAGCACCTAATACTTCATCTGATACACAACCGCTACTGGATAGAGGTGAATTCATTTTAAGTTCACACTAGCTGAGAGGACACACCACACCCTCAGGACATCACCCCAAGAGAGGTTTAAGTCTATGCTCACAAAATCCAAAACAAGTGTTGCAAGCCACATCCACAAAGCTGGGCTGGAAGTTCTTTGAGGCTACCCCAGAAAGGACAGCATGGACATTCAGGCCAGAGGCGCACCAGGGTTCAGGGAAGGACGCAGGGTCTGTGGTATGGTCTGGCAATGGACAGGTCTTGAAAAGAAGTCCACAGCTGTCAGGGAGTCTAGGTTCCTGCTACTCAGACCACACTTTGCTGAATGCAAAGTCAGGACAGATGATCTAAAGCAGGGATTTTAGTTCCTCTGTGGGTATACATGTCAAAAACTAAACATGACAATTCTATCAATTGCATATTTTAGATCAAAATGTACCCAGAGCCCACACTTCATCTCCCCTGCTATTTCTTGGTCTTGGCCACTGTCATTCGCCTCTCACTATCACCTGAGTTTATACCACAGTGTCATCACTGGTACCCCCATCTCACTGCTCTGATGTCCATGCCCAGCAGCCAGGGGACCATTTAAAATTCATGGCAGGTCCCTTGAGCACACTGAGCAATGGCTCCCATGTGTCCAAGTGAAAGTCAGTAGGCTTGTGGGGCCCCCAGTGCACTCCAGCCCTCTGCTTATTCTCTGCAAGCCCTGCCATGCTCTTCCTGGGCTCTCTTACCACCTTTGAGGTGCACTTTGTGCTCTAGGGTCCCCTCTGCCCAGAACCCTCCTTAGCTAGCCACGTGGCCACCTCCCTCGTCATCCCCAACTGTTTTCCCACAGTGGAGTCCCTGGCCAGGCCCCCATGGTCACCCTCCTAGGATTTGGTGGCCCCCCCTGCCCCCAGTCCGGCTAGCTCCCAGAGCAGGCTGGCACTGGCTTCTTGTCACGTTTCCCACTCTTGTCCCTCTCCTGCCTTGAGAATGTGAGCTCCTCGGGAACACATACGATGTGCTCAGTATTTATCAAATGAATGAACATAAAACCAAGGATCTCTGCTGAACAAAACAGAATTACATGGAAATGGGATCTTTGTATTACAGTTACAGGAAATCTGGGGTAGCTAAGCCCATTGTGGCTTCTCAACTCTTTTGTAATTAACATGGGGATAAAAAGCAAGTTAAACATTAAGGTCTAGGTATAGGGGAAGGCACTGCAGCTGGCCAAGAGATTTTTGTTGTATTTGCTTTTAGTATATTTTCTCTTTCTTAAAAAGAAAATGTTTGCGTGTGTGCCTGTACATATATGCAATTATCATATTAAATATGCAGATTTGTATCCTTTTTAATATTCTGTGATAAACTACAACCGATTAATGGCATGAGTCATTTATCAACATTATGACATATTTACTATTTATCTTTTTTTTTGTTGTGGGCAAGGTAAGCTGAATTTAAGCAACCCCTTCTTGTTGGCCATTTTCATGATCTCAAATTGATTTTTGTCATCACATATAAAGCCACATGGAATACGTTTGAACAAGAATCTTTGTGCCTCCCTGACTGTATACTTGCTGAAGTTGTGGAAACTCTCATGCACAGCCAGATGGGATCACGGAAATGCTGCCCATCGTGAGTGGGAGGAGGGTAACATGGGCGCATTCATTTGTCAAAACTCATCAAACAACACACATAAATGGATGCATTTTTTGTTGCATGCAAACCTGAGGGGTTTTTTTAATGTGATGGGGTGAATAGGTGTCCTGTGAACAAGGCCAGAAGCATGACACCCACCATTCCCCAGCTTTTGGGCTTTTGTTTTCCTATCCAAAGTTCCCACACCAAGGAGAGGGCCAGAACTGCTGTGGACATAGAGGTTACAAGAGACTGGGTGAGGGAAGAGGAGGGGGAGACTTGAGGCAACTGCTGGAGGTGAGGACCTCTGGAGAAGAGGCAGCTTGTCCGAGGGCATTTGTATGAAGTAAACAGCAGAATATGCAAGAAACTTCTCTCCAGATCCCTCAAAGTGTCTTCAGTGAAATGTCCATTTGTCGCTAAGGAACTTCACAGGCTACTGGCGTGCCTTGGGTGTGAGTCTTCCTTCTAGATGCCCCCTGAGGAGAAGGGGGGAAGTGCAATGTTCAGCCCGTCACAAAAGGGCCCAGCGCACTCCTATTGCATTCCTACTAGAGGCTGGTGTTGCCTGCCTCGCAGATCCTACCTTCTCAGAGTGGATCATCAAGGGCCCAGCTCAGAGCACACTGCCCTGAGGACTCCACGGTAACTGCTGAGGCAGAAGAGGACCATGGCACCTGTTATGGTGGCCTTTAGAGGGCAAAGCAGTGCTTGCTTCTTTCACCTCCCATGGGGAAAGGAAGGGACTCACTTCCTAGAGTGACAGAAGGGGCAGGAAGGGGCAGGAAACTAGGACCTCCAGTTTCCCCCTGAGAACCAATATGTGTCTCCAGAGAGCCAGTCTGGGGACCTTGCTGCAGAGGTAGCCTAAGGCAGGGCAAGGCAGCAGCAGAGAGCCAGCCTCGCCCCAGAAGCCCAGAGGGTGCTGCACACAGAACTCCACAGGCCCAGAGGATGAGGAGGAATGGGGAAGAGAAAAAGCCATGGACATCTCCACTCCAACTCCACCCAGCACCATGAGTCTAGCCAGCACTGGGGTTCACAGCAAAAGGCTGTGAAGACTATCTGGTATTTAAGTTTTAAAATTAAGGGGACCCAGCCATAAGACCCATTAGAGATGGTTTTCATGACCAAAAGTGACTAGAAAGTGATAGGATTCAGCTGAAAGCCCTTGCGGGCGCTAGCTGCATAGTGACCTAGTGGAAAGAAGGTTCAGAAATGCTAAGACAGGAGAAGAAGGCAGGAGAAGAAGGTCTTTAAGGAAAAACCAAAACAAAACAAAACAAAAAGACTTTAGGCTTTGTCTTCGAGACTCCAGAAGAAGGTTAGGGTGTCCTGGCCAACTGTGTCCCATCTCTCAGCCCCTGTGGGGTGGGAACCAACACAACCCTTGGAAACAATCACTTTAAAGAGGATGCAGGTAAGGAGGTCAAGACTCTGGGTCCAACCAGAAGGTAGAGCACAGGATAAAAGCCTCCTGGCTCTGAAGATCACAAAGATTCCAGAAAGGGTCCTAAGCAGGGAAGGCACCATGGGGCCACAGAGAGCTGTCATGCTGGTGGGCTGAGCCCTGGTCTCCCTGCACCCCATGATAGAGCAGCCTTGTCCTTCCCCTAGGGGCCACACTTCCCCAGCCTGGGGTCCTCATGACAGCAGGTGCTATGGAAATACGACAGCCAGTAACACCAAACCCATGACACTTTCAATATACTTTATTAAAAAGTTTCTTTGTATAAATTTCCTAAAATTTTTAAAATTAAAATTAAACACCCTCCCCCACCCTGCACCAAAAAAAAAATCACAACATTAGAGGAATGCCAAAAATATTCTCTATTATGACTTTCTTTTCATTCTTTAATGAAGACATTGGTCCCACAACAGTGCACAAAGATTAAGGGATTTCGCTTCCTTCTAAAATTAGGTCATTTGTTAGAGGCTTAGAAAAGGAAAATTAGCTTGAAATCTAATCTAGGAAATTAGGGGAAGTTAAAAAAAAAAAAAAGCTGGACTCTTGTTTCTTCGCCAAACAAGTCTTTCCATCTAAAGTCGTGCTTACTGGAGAGGGAAGAAATGAACCAAGCAGAAGTATACAGATAGCGGTGAAATGTGGAGTTCCATCCTAGACCTTACATGTGCCCAAAATAGGCAGAGTGTGAAACTCCAGGGGGAGTCAGAGTTTATAGAAATGTTCACATGAACACCGGCCATGGGTAACTATTACACGACGTTCAAAGTATACGATACAACTGCCCGGAGACAGAGAGGGTTGGGTCCACAGACACATTTAGCACCATATTGATGGGTCATGCGGCAGAATGGCTCCTCCCAAGTTCGAGTGTAAATCAAAGCAGGAAATGGAACAGTGCGAGGATGTCTACACCCAGAGCTTCTACAGAGACGAGTTGCAACAGCTGACTCCTTCTTCTTCAAGAGGTATGTGCTACTGGTCAGCCACGCTTAGGTCCCCATGGCAGCGATGACTCCGGGGTTGACGAGTGCTGAGCGTTGATGGATGGGGCAGATGGGGGAGGGTGAGAAGGAAGTGCAGAGGGAAAGCCACATTACTGACCAAAAAGGACATGGTGTTTCTCACAAAAATTGTCCTACGGCTTCTGGTTTTCCTCCCTCATCTCGCTTTTTTGCTGAGTGTCTTTCACAGCTCACCTGGCCCTCCCTGGCCCAGGTTCGGGGCCTTTTATACAATGTGAGCGAGTTTGCTGCTTTGCCCGGCCCCAGGGCCTTTGTGCACACTATGCTCTCTCCGTTCTGGCTCTGGCCCGGCTCTTATATCAGCAGTCGAGTTGGCCAACACCATGGTGACAGTGGGTGGCCCCAGTGTAAACAGCAGTGTTTAGAGGAAGCATAATTATTTAAAGATGAAGAGGGAGAAATAGTTGGGTGTGTCTTTCCTCATTGGCAAGAATCCAAGTATACAAATATGTTTTAGGAAATAATGATAATTCAGAAAATGAATTTCTTGTGTTTTATTTGAATTATCTTCCTTATCTAAAGATACCATCCACTTCCTCTGTCATAGCTCTCATAATCATTGCCATTCAAATATCTTCACAAAGTGAATAATTGGCCTGGATCTCTTCTCTGACTTACAAAAGCTACAAACACAAAAGAATCATTGGTCACTTACCAGGAGCGCAAACTGTTTCACATTCTTTCTGTGAATTAAATCTGTTTTCGTTGCCACTGCAGCCTCCGTACCAGAATCTCATGCAGCTTTTGGTCTCCACATCATAGTACCATTTTAACATGAATTTCCTGCAAGTTCCTTCTTCTTTGGGCAACTTACATATGTCTTTAATAACAGGATGAGAAAAGAGCATTCATTAGGACGCACAAGGGACTATGTCCCCAGTGCACGGGGCTGAAGGTCTCGACACAAGGCTGTCAGAGCAAAGAGGACAGTTTTGAGGAGGGAAACCCTCTTAGCCTCACCGGTCCCTGCCTCCACCCCTGGCTGTGGGATGCATGTGATTCTCAATAAAGGCAATAATACAATGACCTTGATGGAAGGACCTCGCTAACTTCCCTCGGATCCCAAATGCAAGCCATCATTATTGGATAATTTCAGATGAAATGGACTGTGTTTTCCCTTTCTAGTCATGGAGCCATTTGTCTTCCAGTTCCTTTGCTATTAAAGCCCCATGGAAGAAACTACATCTTAATTTTTAAAAACTATGCCTTTTCTACTCCTCAGTAAAGTAGCAACTACGCTCTGTCAGAATATAGTTCAAAAATCAAGCCATACATTTCATGACAAGATAAGCAGATGGGGAATAAAAGTTAAAGTGGAAAAGAAAAATCCTTTTTGAATCTGTGCGTTTGTGTGTGCGTGCGTGTGTGTGTGTGTGTGTGTGGCTGAGGGCCTTTGAGAGTAGCCAAATTAAACAAGTAAAAGAAGTGTTACCACTGATCTAAAACCCATGATGGCAAAAATGTCACAGAGCAAAGCTATTTTGAAGACACAGAAGCATTCTTTTTCCAGTTAAGGAAGTTTATGTTTTAAATGCATACTTCCGAAGCATCCAGCTGCAATGTAGAAACTACACTCTCTCCATGATGCCTGGAAAGAAAAGTTTACAGCCCTTCCACAGTAAAACGTCTGTTTACAGAGTTTTCTGGCAAACTCCAGATCATGCTGGGAAAGAGAGGCATTACTGTCAACCATTATCCAAAAGTTTGAAAACCGTAAACCTTCCTTCAGCAGAAGTCCTGGAGTGGACAGAAGTCCAACAGGAGTGGATGATGCTGCACGTTTACAGGAGTAGCCAACGTGGCTGAGTCACCGCCCACCGCCCCCCCCCACCGCCCCCCGCCCTGCAGGGCTGACATCTCCATGGGCCTTTGGCCCCACCCCTGTGGGTTGCCCTCAGCTGTAGAGGTTGTGAACGCCTGCAGATCTGATTGCACCAAGAAGTAAAAGATAAACCAAGGTGTTGGACTAGAGAATCAAAGCTTGGGTCAACCATCATGGACCAGACTCAGAGGTACCCAGGATTGAGGCTCAGCTTTGGCCTAAAACACTCCCTGATCACCTGGGGAGGCCATGATGCAGACACAAAGACTGGGGGTTCCACAGTATCTCCTAATTGTAGACCCTCTCGGAGGCCCAGAAAACCAGAAAGTCCTTGGAAGAACCAGTGAGTTCGGAATAAAATGATGACAATTTAAGAAAACAACTTTTTTCCACTTGAAAAAAGTTTTTAGCCAACTGAAGGAAAATGCCTGGCTTTCCAGAAATGTCATGCAGGGGACAGAGCAAGGCAAAATTATTCAACGACCAAAATTTACCCCTTGTTTGCCAGTGGATTCCCCTTTTAGTGGGAAGCTCAGACCAAATGATAACCTTTTCCCTCTCCTCTCTTCCCCCTAGCATCCCCTGCATGGCTCATGTTCATTCCATCTTTGTTCCAAATGCTCTCAGTCCTGGCCACCTGTGTTTGGCTTTTCTGTTCCCACTCTCCTGCACACTTCTGAAATGGACACACGTTTTTGCAGACCCAAGAACACACAGCTTGAGGCCACCCCACGGAAGGACACTCTGCCCCCTGACTGGTTGCTTTCTGGCTTCCTGGGATTTGTGCCCTTAATGCCCAGCACCAAACTCTTGCCCTTGCATCCCACACCCTTGGCACCAGTGATAGTTGCTGCTAAGACCCCATAGGGTTTACCAGCATGGCACAGGGTGCTGGCACTGTGGACATGCAGATATCTGGTAGAGCAAGAGAAATGTATTCATGAGGGCCCCACACTGTAAAAAGACTGAAATATGGGATTCTTCATTTTTAAGCATGAAAATGGGAGGTTTGATCCTTAAGAAGCCTTGTACTTTTAAATTCCCATCATCTTGGTTTCTGAGACATGCCATGCAGACTGCACTCACCAACGCTGTGTCTATGCTAAAACAACCATTTAAAAGACACAAAAATAAAAATGTCTTGTGCCCAAAGATGTGTGGTTTGAAGGGCTTCATGAGCTTCTCCCCAGAACAAGTCTTTGGACACAACAGTTGCTCACATGCTCTCTCTAAAATGAGCACAGCCTGGAGGGAGCCCGGGGTCCTCTCCAATGTGAGAGTGTGGTCTGGCTACCCATGTGCTAATTTTCTCTTCCTTATATTGAGAACTCAAGAGGAGCCGAAAGGACAATAGGGAGTGACAATGGTCAATAACCATTCCTGATTCACTTTTGCCCAGAATAATGTAAATACATTTCATCTTAAAAGACACACTTGAGGGGCTGCCTGATGCCAATCACCATCTGGTGAAACTTTCTGGTGAAATAGTGACTGGTCACTGGGCATCAGTGAGCATCCAAACACAAGGAGAAACAGAGACCAGCACAATGTCTAGAAAACCCTGCCAGGGAATGCCAGCTGTTCATGGAAGCTTCAGGAGCCAACCTAGGAATCCTAGAACAGAACCATGGGGTGCAAGGCACCCTCAGAAACACAGTCTATTTTTGTTACAAAGACATGTGTGCATTCAGGCATGTGCAAGCATGCCCAAGCATCGTATTCATGAAAATCAGGAAAGATATTGATCGGGTCATTAACAGTGGTCATTAGTGTTGCAACGAATGTTTTCTTAAGTTTTCCCGTATGTTGTGGATTCTCAACAATGAATACCTATGATATTACACTTTGAAACAGAAAATGCATTCCATTGAAAAATCTTGCCCTTTTTTTTAAATACTTTTGAGATTTATATAGTGTCTAAGAGCAGCATTTTAGAAGTTATCAGCTCTGGGGTGCCTGGGTGGCTCTGTGGGTTAAGCCTCTGCCTTCGGCTCGGATTGTGATCCCAGGGTCCTGGGATTGAGCCCCACATCGGGCTCCCTGCTGGGTGGGAGGCCTGCTTCCTCTTCTCTCTCTGCCTGCCTCTTTGCCTACTTGTGATCTGTCTGTCAAATAAATAAATAAAATCTTTAAAAATAAATAAATAAATAAATAAAAGTTATCAGCTTGGACATCTTCCAAACCAACAAGTGACTGGTATTTAAGTGCTTCCTTGAGCAAAACTGGTGTGTGGAATGGAGGGGTGGGGGTTTATGCTACCATTGTAAATATGTGTCAATATGCTCCTCATTGATTTAATGGTTTCAAACATAAGGAGGTTTAATAGACCCAGCAGAGTTGATGTGGAATCAGATGCTTCCAGCCAGAGAAGCAGGTACATCTGAGCATAAGCTGGGTCAAAGGGTACAGAAGAAACTTTGTATTTTTAACCTTATTTTGAACGTGACTGTGATTAAGGTTTGGGGGGGGGGCGGTCCTTTGCTTTCTTACATCTTGACCAATGGATTTTTATTTTTTAGGATTTTTATATTTCACAATAAAAAAATGGCCAATGCCCTGTGAGCCTCCTCATAACCCAAACATTGCCATTGATACAAACACATCCTCACACAACAGCAAACCCACAGCCTTGGAAAGGCTATTCCTCTTCTACCAAGCAGGGAAAATATTTATAGCTGTTTAGCCGACCTCAATCTGTGAGGTTAAGTTCATTCTATAAATGAGCATTAACATAAAGTCATCCGTTTTCCTCATTATGCCATTTTGTGCCAGCCAATGTGACAGACTGGAACCCAGCCAGCCAAATGCTGTATTTCACCCAATCTAAGATATCTTAATTTCAATGTGCGCTATTATTTTATATCCCCCTAAGTAGGACAAAACACCATCCAAAGCAAGCCATGTCATCAACTGTGAGTCACGCTTCAATTTCAGAAGTGTTACTAGGGGAAAATAGTGAATCTTAAAATCAATAAAATAAGTAAAACACTGAAGAACTTCCTTCAGAGCTATGTGATGGACTCACTAACACCTGATCAAGGTGGTTATTTCTACAGATTGTTAATTTCTAGAATAAGTAAAAAAGAATGTTATACATTCAAGGAGTTATCTGGGCTCTCTTCTGCATTGAAACTTCTTCAATACAAAATGTACAAGCCAATAACTTAGGATTCTCTTTGTAATATTGGAAAAAGTAAACTTCCTGAGAAAGAAGAACTGTATGTTGTTTAGAAACTTTGGAGTCTTGCTGTTAGCAGTGATATCCATAGAAAATATCTATCTAAGTCCTCTTTAGCCAAAAACAAGGATAAAATAAATGTGCCAAAAACCTAAAGCCAAAATAAACAACTCTCTGTAATAGTCCCAAAGCTAGCCACAACAAAACAGGCAGAGGCATGCCTACTGGTTTTAAAGGCTGTGAGAATTGCTGAAAGATTGGTTTAGTTGTTGCTAACTGCCCTTATAGGCAGCAAATGCATCACAGAAAAGTGGATGTGATTCTTTTAGATCCTGAGAAAAGCATAAGTTGAGATGGGATTTTTTGGAATGTGGGGATTTGTTTTGCTTGGCTGAAGAAAATGCAAGTACTAACCATTTAAAATGGAATTGTGTAATATTGCAAAGCGTAGAATCCTGAGTGGTGAGTAATGATGCCATCGGTCTGTCACTGTCATCAACCTTCCCCTCAAAGTCCAGGCCTTCCTGGTACACAAATACTCAATGCTGAAGAGGGCCAGACCTTATTTGGGGGACAAAGGATCCCCTCACTAGCCCCTTCCAGTATGTGTCTACATCAAACAAAGGAGCGCCTAATAAAGGAATATCTGTTAAGCACAATTTCAAAATTGTTCAACATTTACCTATGCCAACAAAAAGTCAAGATATAAAACTGCTCATTCTTCTTCCTCTCCATCAGATGACATGGACAGAGGACTTTACATTCCATAGGGATTTGCCCACAAATCCCTACACAGATTCAAACACTGGTCACCATGTGTTCTAAATCCAAAGTGCTAGACTATAACAAACTACAGTTCCTTAAGGTAGAATCAAACCCTGGGGAATTTTTATTCATGGAGATTAAAAAAAAAAAAGACAAGGAAAGTATCTAATGTTTAATCCTGGGACAGGGACACATCTTTGTAACTACAAACCATGTTTCTAATTAACCAGTTCTGCAGAAAATAAGAGAAATTAAACTGCACTCATGTCAACAGATAAAAACTAGCTTTTAAATTTAATTTTGCCTGCATTGTCAAGAAAATACATCTTTGGAGAAATACTGCATAGTATGGTAATTGATATTTGGATGCAAAATACACAAGCTACTACTGGGCATGAATACAGTTAGTGTGTATATATATATATACATTTATTTATTAACATAGAATGTATTATCTGCCCCAGGGGTACAGGTCTGTGAATCATCAGGCTTACACATTTCACAGCACTCACCACAGCACACACCTCCCCGAAGTTCATAACCCAGCCACCCTCTCCTAACTTTCCACCCCCAGTTAGTATATTTTTAGAAAGTTAATTTAATAAAGTGATTTGTTGTCACTTTTTCTACCTGCAAAAAATATGAATGTCATAGAAATGTTGTCCTCCCTGGGGAAAATTCCCAAGAGGACTTCATTGTAGCAGGGAGGTGGGGGAGGGAGAGGAGGCTGGGAGAGAGGGGACGCTTTTACCTCCTGATTCTGACTCCCAATTCCATTGTGAGATTTAAACACTTCACAGTAAATATCGAATTGGTTTCCTTCGAAAAGAGCTCCTAAAAATGCCGTGCACGTGCACACCTACATGCATTCATTGAGCAAATGTGTATGAAGGGCCTTCTCCAGCAAAGTGCTATTTTCTTACTGTGGGGCAACAGGTGGTGACTGAGGGTCTTGTTCTCAAGCATTGCGTGCTGTAGGCACCTGATGAATCACTGAACTCTCCATCTGAAACTAATGATGTACTTACTGTATGTTGGCTAACTGAATTTAAATTTTCAAAAAGCAAGTTATATCTTCGCACTGACTTGAATCCCTAGCTGGGAAACACACAGCTATGCATGTGCCCACACAGGGAAGGGTTAAAGAACCTCTAAGTTCTGGGCTTGAGGTTATGTAGTAACCACAGTGAAGGAGAAAGGTTAAGATCATCTGTATCTAACTACTTGTAGCCATGAAAGACTCACATGCCCCCTGACAAAAACCCTTTCCCTGCCACATGGTGAGAGGAGACCTAAGTGGTAAAAAGGTCTAGATTAAAAGGACTTTCTTAAGTCTGAACCTATGACTCAGTCTTAAACAATAAACATTAACAGCCCAGCCAGATTCTTGTTTAAAGATTACGTTGTTTATATTAACTAAATACTGTTTATATGTTTGTGTCCCTTCTGGACCACACATAAGAAAACCGGAAATATGCCCAAAGCTTACCATGGAACTTACTCTCAGTCATTTTCCCTCAGTGAAGCACTGGATTTGCAGGAATTTTGTATTTCCTACTCTAGGAGGGGTAGCATTCCCAATGAGGGGGGGAGCAAGACAAGAGCACAGTGACTTTGAAGTTATAATTTCATCTGTCCTGACCATATCTTGGGGGAAACCCTAGTTAGTTATTTGTGGCTTCTGCCTGTGCTCAAGCACCATGTTGGGAACCCAGTCACCATGCAGGGGACTGAGGCAGGGAGCAGGAGTGGGTTAGGAGCTGCAGGTGTCCCAGTGCAGGGGACAAAGGCTCATTCACAGTCTCCTGATGCAGGACTCAGAAGACTGCTTCTGTGTAGAGACTTGGGTATCTTCTCCATCCCTAATCCTACTTCCCATTGTGTTAGTTTGAGTTAAAAATTAGAACATTAAAAGCTTGTACAAAATCTTTTTATACAGCCCCTAACAATTTCAGGTTTAAATTATCCAGTCTACCTTGAATTCCTGAATTGTTTCCATAAATTTAAATCAAGAGAGGAGAATGTCTTGCTCTTCTGTCAATCCTTCCAACAGGAAGGCTGCAAGAGTTTGAAAAACACACAGCTGTCTCTACCACAGACCGATTCCTAAACTTGTGTCCAGAAGCGAGTTATTTTAAACCCTTTTCAGTTATATAAGTTATTCATTGGCTTAGAGTAATTACACATCTGTGTGTATAATAGTTCCACAATCCCTGCTGTGACTTGGTTTCTCTCTAGTAACTCTTGATGCCACATGTCAGTCTGGTTGCAGCTGAACTAAGGAAGATAGACAGATAGATGGACAGAGATGTAGAGACAGAATATAGATACACATACAGATACAGATAATAAATACAGCTGTACACACAGACATGGCTATAAGGGAAGCCTATTGATGGAATAGAATATTCTAGCAACAGAAAAGTTTCTCTTCAGAAACAACTAAAAGAATCAAGAGGTCTCTCCCCACAAGTGCCCCAAAGAGATGGATGTGTGGAGTCAGAAATCATCCAATTTTGTGTAAACACAGATGGGACAGGACACAGTCTCCGCAGAAAGAGTAAGATGAAGAAACAGACATCATTTTAAAAACTTACAGAGGAAAGAGCAAAATGAGGAATCCTCGAGAAAGGCCCAGAAAGCAGTGTGTCAGGGCTTCTGGCAAGGCAGTGCATACAGAGAAGGCACAGGGATTTTAAATCCAGCCCCAAAGCAGCGAGCCTCAGTAAATGCCTTTGGTCAGAGTCAATTACAGAAAGACACATTGTAAGGAGGAATGTCTTCCTCCTCGGGACAGTGGCCAGTACATTAAAGAACAAGGACTTGTCCCCAGTGAGTGGAAGCCTTTGGGTTTGGGGCCCATAAAACAATACAGTATGCAAATGCCCATGAAATTTTGACTTTGGATATTACCGCCAACATCTTTCGCAGGACACTCATAAACAGAGCACATTAACTCTATCAATAACCAGTCTCTCATGGGTGAACACTCCAAGCTCACATTCCACTGAATGAGGGCTGAGGTCACACAGAGTCGCAAGGTCCCACTGCCCATGAACAAAAGCACATAAACAGCTCTCTGTTCCAGAAACAGGTACAACCCACCATTGATTGAAATGTACACACACTCAGGCTCAGGCACGCAGACACGGGGAAGATAGACTAAGGCAGGTTGTGTGCTTAGGGAATTAGGATCAGAATGTCCATCCCAGGGGTCACTTCCAAACCCACTTATTTCACATGTCCTAACCTGCTCTGTGTTCTTTTAAGCAGCTGTTATTAGATTAAGTCACTGAGGGGGCAAGTTCCTATGCTTCCAGCATCACAAGCCATATATCAGCTCCAACCCCAATAGGAGTAACAGGGGAATCTGATCACAAGATACATGAATTCTTGGCTCCAGCCCCAAAGCAATTTCCATCTGGTTTTCCTGAAGAGCCTTGTGACAGGAAAGGAAAGTGATCATTTACAACTTGGACTATGCAGAATAAGACCACATTGGGCTACACAGAGCCCATTGGGAACCCTCCCACAAAAGTCAGGCTTGCCTGAGAATTAGAACCCCAGCAGACAACCCAGAATCCAGGCTTCAAAGGCTTGAGAAGTTCTGGAAGGATGCTCTTAGTGCTGTTACTGGACTTACTACTCTCCCAACTCACCTGTCTCACCACCTGCCACAGGTTCCGTGCTCACCATGAGATTGATGGTTGAACTAGAAGCTGACCTTGCTTGTAGAGAAGGAAGCTGAGCTTTCTCTAGAAAAGAAAAACACATGCAACCAGTAGGAAACCCAGAAGCTAAAGGGCTTAGGAATTCTCAAGGACCGAGGCAAGCAGTCTTTCCAGGTGAACAGCTCACATGAGGGCAAGACCCACCAAGTCTCTACAGACACTACGGACATCTGTCGTCAGCAAGTTTCATTCATTCAACAAGAAAATGGAGGAAATCTCTGAAAATTTCCCACATAACTGCTTCTGCTTCCATCCATGAAAAAAGAGCCCTGGGGTTGAAGGGTCTTTGCACTCCTATCTTCATGGATTACATGGTGACTGCTGGGAATTCCCTTTCCTCAGGCAGAGGTCCTTGATCTGAGTGACACTGATTCCAGGGAAAGGAATGTGGACCCCTTCACATCCCAGGAGCAGCATAGATCAAGAAGAAGGGGGTGGGGGAATCTGGGAGAACTCTGAAAGTTCAGGGGTGTGAATAATAACAGAGACTAGAATGCATGCAAGTGTAGGTCTCAGGTCTCAGGTCTCGGTGCCACAGAGGAGGCAGGGGGATGATGGGCCACGGAGGGCAGAGCCACAGAGGGCAGACCCCAGCATGGTGAACTAGGAAGGGTCGCGCTGAGGCCCATCGCACAGTGGTCATAGACATCCCGTGGCCTTAGGGTGGTAAGATTGCACGGACTCGGTGACTCTGAGGAGCCAATGAGTCTCGGTGGTACTCTCTGCTCACTGAACATGGAGACATACTTCAGAGACACGGTCATGGAGGGGGGTCAAGATCCCAGCCAGGACCCGTGGACCTATTTCTTTCATCTGCCCTTGGGCCAGATGGACCATGAAGTATCCCAGGACCCCAAGGGCAGGGCAACAGTTCCCAAGGAATCCTGCCTTCCATTGTGTTAATTTCTGAAACTGGGCATCCCCCAAACACACCCAGGATTTGCTCTAACTTTGTTGTTTCAGATTCAGTGAATCTGAATCGTCCCCTTTATGTCCCGTTTGAGGTTGCACATGGAAATCAGGGACCGACTACTTGGGGCTGACTGTGTACTCACTTGTGCTGAAGCTTCCTTGGTAGGTGGCTCTGACCTGCGACTTCAAGTAGCAGACCACGGCCACGTGGTATGTGTGGCCAGTGAGCAGGCCCCCAATGGCACGCTCCGTCACCGACAGGTTCTGCCGCAGCACCAGGGACTGGTCATGGGCCGAGGTGATGGTAAGGTCATAAAAGTAAGGGCTGGGGGGCTCGGGCCTCTCCCAGCGGAGTCTGGCGCTGTTCTCGGTGATGTCGGACACCTGGACCTCTCGGGATGCCTTCACTGGAAGACAGGTGAAGCAGAGTGCAGAGATAAAGCTTAAAGCCCCCCGTGACTGTGACACACAGATGACAGATAGCAATGGAAAGAGATGAATCAGCAGGCAACAGGACAGAAATTTAGGTGAGCAGGGCACAAATTTCTTGTTTGAGCTCCCAAGGAACATTAGTGTTGGAAGCTACCAACATCCATGAAAGGTGGAATACATCTTCTCATTATTTCTAAGCAAGGTACAAATCTATTCCTTTTCTATTGAGAATCACTCCTGTTCAGGAAAGACTTCGAAAAGACACGGGCAAGCATTCAAGACAGAATGAGCCCCATCATTTAAAATGCATGAAGTCACGAAACTTTAGGACATGACCAGAAATTCTTTTAAAGGAATCCCTGCATCCCATCTGATCATCGAAGGAAGACAATTTCCACCTTTTCACAAACATATACATTCTGCCTTCACCTTTCCGTATGGTTTGTGGCTTTCTAGTATATTCCAGCATCTAGAGGAAAGAACAAAATAACTAACTCTAGGTCTCAGGAAGCCCACACATCCTCATATCTAACTCCATCTGGAAGGTGTTTCCCCCATGGACAGCATTAGCACACATTCAGTCTCAGGGGGAAGGCTCTGAGCTGCGAGTCGGCTCAACAGAGCACCCCACTATTCCCACAGCGTGCTGCATGGGGCTTTTCCTGTGGGAATGTGCTTCTGCCCCACCCAGAGGCAGGGTTCGGGGCTTGGCCTGGGCAGGGGGAAAAGAGGCAGCAGAAGGCTGGAGACTCATCCCACCAGCTCTTTGTATGAAGCTCACGAGCCTCAGAGAGGAAGGAAAAAACTGTTTTCTAACAGAAAAAAAAAAAGCAATGTTTTGATAATTGTGTGCTCTGGCCAGCGCCTTCTCAAATACATCATCTAGAGGTACAAATCCCAGATCAATGACTGCATTTCACTTGATTTATAGACAGGCTTCAGGGGGCATGCCGTGAACACAGGAAACGAGGATGCCCCTTGATGGCAGCCCTGAGTGTGCTTTCTTACCTGCGGGCTTAGCAGGGACTGGTTTGGTGGCTGCCAGTTTGGCTGCCTGGGGCTTGGGGATCTCGGGCTTGGCGGCCACTGGTCTGGCTGCAGTGGGGGGCCTTACAGCAGCTGGCTTTTGGGCCACCGACTTCGCGGCTGCCGGCTTTGCGGCCACTGCAGGTTTGACTGTGGCTGTCTTGGTGACCTCAGGTTTGGTGGCCACGGGCCTTGCGGCCACGGGTCTCACAACAGCTGGTTTGGGCGGGGCTGGCTTTGCTGCAGCCGGCTTTGAGGCCGGTAGGTTTACCACAGTCACTGGCTTGGTTGTGGTGGTCACCGGCTTGGTTGTGGTGGTCACCGGCTTGGTCGTGGTGGTCACTGGTTCTGTGGTGGTCACTGGCTTTGTGGTGGTCACTAGTTTGGATGTAGGACTTGAGGTTACATTATTCGGAATATTTCTGTTAAAACAAATTAAATATCATTTCAATCCATACATAGTTTTGCTTGCTCTCTAAAATTTATAAAAACATAATTCCTACAAGCTACATGAAATTTGCTGCTTTATCAAAACGCATGCAGTGGTTTTTATGTTTTACAGATAATATCACAGAATCATTAAGAGTGAAGGCTGTATTATACTATAAATACATCTGACATCTTGTTTTTAATTTATGAGATATAATAAATATTTTGTTATTATCATTAACAATAACAAAATAATTTTTAAAATTGACCAACTGAAGCATATACACCAAAAATTAAATGAAACCAGCTAATAGTTACTCTCATTCTAAGAAAGTATCCACACAACAAAATGCCATGTTGAGCTCCAAGTGATTAAGTCAGCATGTGCTTTCCTTCCCAGATCTTACTGTGTATATTTGTTTACATTATTTTGCAGGTGTTGTGGTTTTTTTTCACAATTTTTTGATCTACTACAAATCCCTAAAAAACACAAGTCACATAATCAGATGCAACAGCCCAGACCCGGGCATCCTTTGCTCATTGTCCAGAGACGGACTCTCACTGATTTGTCGATCGGCCACTGCTCTAAGGCCCAACCAGCCTATGTCCAAGCTGATGTCCTACAACTTCAAACACTAGGTTATAGTGTTCATTCTGTTTTCCTGAAGAAAAGATGGAAGACAATTCAGGGAGTGTTTGAGAGAAATCACAAAGATAACTAAGACCAGGAAGAGAGCTTCTGGACCTGGACAAAGCAGGACACAGCTCACAGAACCCTCAGTGGCAATGGTCAGTCTGCTCAGTTGAGCACAGAGCCTGCCTCCAAGGACAAGGGCAAAAGCTGGAAGATTTCAGGGGTGAGAGATGGAGGTGGGCTCTCTGTCCCCACTCTAGAGGTCAAGCTAGGAGTAAGCCCCACATTAGTTTGTCAAGGATAATTCAAGTCCACATTCTCTGGGTGCTACAGTCAGAAAGCTCTCCTACCTAGCAAGCATGACAGTCTGTAGCACAAATTGCTGACACATTGGCTGGGCTCAGTTCCAGCCACCATGTCCCCGTCACCTCACCCTCCATCACATGGCCACACAGCCCACCTCTCCTCGCTGGAGTTGGTACCACAGACAGAGCTGGGCCAGCATCCCTATGGGTACAAGTACCCTGGACCCCACCCTCTCATTGGCTTTCCCAGTAGAACACATACATTGCCTCTCAGTGTTACCACCATCACTTGTGTTATTGTAACACAAGTTACAAATTTAAAATTTGGAGCCCATTTTTTGGTTAATGTAGTCAATCCTTTGTAGGATTGATACCAGGTATAGTGGACTATTTTACCACATGGCCCCAATTTCCCACCCCCTCTGCCCCTATGCCCTTCACAATGGGCTATGACAGGGCCTCCCACTGAGTCAAGCCCCCATCTCTTGAATCTAGCCTGGCTGGCCATTGGGCGTGTGTTGACCAATGGAATATGGTAGAAGTACCAGTGTGCTGGCTCCAGCCCAGGCCTCAAGAAGTCTGATGCCATCTGACTTCTCTCATGGAAGCTCACCCATCCACCTGGGACCAAACCCCCAACCTAGCCTCCTGGAGAAGAAAAGGCCACATAGAGCAAAGGGGTGCCAACCAGCTGAGACCATCTAGACCTCCATCCACAGCAAACAGGCTGCTGACCATAGACACCAAAATGAGCCCAACGTGGCCAAAGGACTGCCCAGCTGAGCCCAAGAAAAACTGCTAAACCACAGAACTACAGATTAAATAAATAGTTGCCTTCTAAGTCGCCTTCTAAGCCACTAAGTTTCATGGAATTTGCTCTGCAACCAAAGCAAATGGATACAACAGGTTGGAAAGAATGTTCCACGTGACCTTTAGGAAGTCACATTTTCTGGATTTCATTGTCTTTACCCATAAGGTTAGGCATTGTCTGGGGGCCTCTGCATTCTCTCTACACTGTACTTTTCAAGACAATTATTACAATACTTACAGTTGTTTGTGACCAAACTTCACAGGGTTCTTAATTGACAGTTGGTCCCCTTGGAACCAATCACACTCTTTCCTGATATCTGGGGACAAGTAAAAAGCATTTTCACCTGGAAAGAAACAGAAAAAAAAATTTAAAGATTTTATTTATTTATCTGACAGAGAGCCTGACATGGGGTTCAATCCCAGGACCCTGGGCGGAGATCATGACCTGAGCGAAAGGCAGACACTTAACGAACTGAGCCACCCAGGAGCCCCAGGGGGAAAAAAATTAAGTGCACATGAGTCCTATGCAAATTAAAACTAATCTTCTAATGAGTTAAATGGATCACACAGCAGGTAGTCCATAAATATTTGTTAAATTAATTCATTCCTCCAGGCAAGCTACATCTAGTAAATTTAAACATTAAGCACCATGGTCTTTGACCCATAAAACATCTCAAGCCTAAATCTTCTGTTTGGCAATATTTGGGTGATTGGATTGAAGAAAATATTTACCCAATGTAAGGAGGAGACGGGAATAGAAGAAAAATCAAACACAGAGTTGAACAAGTTCCAAGCTCTTGAACATCAAATGGTAACCAAATTACTTCTAATGTTTTCTCAATGTTGTGTTTAATAAAAACTTTTGTTTTTAATCTCCAGAAGGTAGTGACGGTGGCCCCGGGGTGAACTTGCTGCCTCACCTTCGCTTCACATTTTTCTCTAATGCTTTTGAGGGACAGGCCTTCACAAATGTGAACACAGTTTTCATGGACCTCACCTTTCCCGTGAGTAATAAACTCTGTACATACATGTTCGTCCCTAACTTCTAGAGCTCCCTCAGAGGTTAGATACTCTCCCGTGCTGCCTTGGGGCTGGCTACGTACTGTGCTAGGCCCTGGAGCACAAGGGAATCAATGCGTCTCCTCAAGGACCGTCCAGTCTACTGGGAACATAGGCCCCAAAGGAATAACCAGAAGGCCATGGAATAGATAAGTAGGTAGCACCCAGGTTAAGGATGACAAAGCCTTGGGAGTTGGGAGCATGCATGGTGAGTAGGGGTAGCTAGGGATATGCTTTGAGGATGAATGTGGGTTTGTCACTAAATAGGGGAGGAGATTCATATCAGCAAAGGCCCAGAGTTTCCAACTGTGGGGGTTGTGGCTAAGCCCAGATTAACACAAGGCCTTTGAGGAGCTTCCCCACTTATGGTGTCATGCACAATGTGCACTTGACCCGTGTTCACTCTCAGGAACACAGGGTCTATGGCTGAGAGATGCCAGTCCAATTTGGCTGAAAAAGTGAGTGAACAAGGATAGGATTTCCATGTGTTCACGGCCAACCTGGCTCTAAAGGGTGTCTAGGACATGGTAGGTGTCAATACGTATGTGTTGGATGAATGAACAAGTTAACGTCAGTACACCAGATGTCTTCTCCATAGCCCCATGCCCCGCAGAGCCCAAGGCTACAAGCTGACAGAAAGCCCTGGCCCAGCCCACACTGTCTGATGTAGGACTTACTGCTGACAAAGGATGGTAACAACCTCCCAAAGCGCATCAGAGGCTCTTCGTTGAGTTCAGTTGACTTATCCAGTAGTTTGAAGAAGACGTCGTTTGGCTCGCTGGCAAAGCCGTATACCTCCTTGATGTTCACCTTCCTGCCAATGCCGAGAATCACGAAGAAGTAACCCTTGCATTTGGCCTGCAAGATGACTCTCTGGGCCTCTTCCAGATGCTCCTTCTCCACCTCACCTGTCAGCATCAGAACTATGATCTTCAGGTCCCGTGGGTTGGGGGCGCTTTCAAAGACATTCTCTATGGTGTATTCAATGGCACTGCCCAAGTCCCTGGTCCCCTGCAGCTGTGTCATTCTGCTGTGGAGAAAGTCTGCCAGCTTCTCCTTGGAGCTGTAGTCAGTCAGGGAGAATTCTACCTTCACAGGTGGCACGCTGGCATTCCCCACAGACTCGTAGGGTGCGTGCTGCACAACGGCCACCCTGGTGAAGTGCTGGGAGGCCTTGGGGTCTGGGCTGAGGTCCAGCTGTCTGACCAGGTACCCTATGTACTTCCTCATCTCATTGAATTGGAACAGAGTGGTGGACTCAGAGCTATCTAGGATGAAAGCCATGTCGATGTCCACATCACTGCCAGCCGCTCGCCTGTCCCTGAAGGAAGGCCTCCAGCTGCCAAATCCACAGGATGGGTCAATGTTGCAGATGTCTGGAAAGAAGCATGGAAACCCGTTTATTATGTGACTCCCACAGCAAGATATTGTACGTCAGTGTGCTGAGAGTCTGGGGTAATTAAAATCATCACATAGTATAGAAGCCCATTTATAGCTTGATGCCATTTTGTGGCCAGATTTCAGTTCTCATCATCTAACCCCAAGTGAAACAAATCAGGAAGCTAAAGTCCTTGTTAGTACACTATGGGATTGACATTAGAAGAAGAGGAAGAGGAGGAGGTGGAGAAGAGGAAGAAGGAGGAGAAGGAAGAGAAGGAGAAGAAGTAAAAGAAGAGGAAGAGGAAGGAGAAAAAGGAGAAACAGAAGAAAGAGGCAGAGGTGGAGGGGAAGGAAGAGGAAGAGGAGGAGAAGGAGTGGGAAGAGGGAAAGACATAGAGAAAGGAGGGAGAGGGGAAGGACAGGGGAGGAAGAAGAAGGAAAAAAAGAAAAAAAGAGAAGAGGAGAGGAAAGGAGAGAGGAGAGGAAGGAGAAGAGAGGAGAGGAAGGAGAGGAAAGGAAAGGAAACTATTTCTTTGCCACTCTTTGAAGAAATGTGTTGCAGAAAGTCACAAAGACCAACAATTGAAATCTGAGCTCTAAGGTCAAACTGTAAACAAGACCGACTTTTTCCTTTATTTCCTATAATATTAATCATTCTCTAACGAAGAGAAGCTCTGTTTGAGGGGATCCACTCTAAATGTGGAAGCTACCTATATAGGAATTACACTGGTAAACATGAGGCTCTGTGAATCTTCATTTAACCCAACCCCTTTCCATGAATGGAAACTATTCATTCAAATGCCACTCTATGGGTAGTACATTTTGTAACAGATTTCCTGTTAGAGAAGCCCCTTACCCAGGCAAACATGACATGTGAGTATGTTCTTCAGGAAGTCCGTGAGGTCTCTCCTAGCTGGGAGGACGAGCGCATGTCCCACCGCTGTGTTATTGATCTGGTTGAAACAAAAGGAAATGGCTGGTAGGAGTGTCCATGGTAAGGAACTACTTGAAATGGAGCTGAGGAAGAGAGTCACCTCAGAAAAATAAACTCCCAACAGATCAGTATCCTCTCGGGGGTTTTCTTGGTACCCTTGATACCTTATCAGTATCCTCTCGGGGGTTTTCTTGGGGAGGAGGTACTGAGCTTAATAGGAAAACAGGTTTTCTTCCATGCAGATGAGCTACAGTTCAAATTCCACTGCCGCCCTTTCTGTCAGACCTGGAGGAAAATCATTTAACCTGTCTGGGGTCCAGTTTCCTCAGCTGCAAAAATGGAGATAATGGTAAATTTCCTCTAGGGGATAGTGGGAACATCAGTAATATGGCTATTTTCAGCAGCAGTTCAACACCGACAAATGGTAGCTCCATCCTCTCCGGCTCTCGCAGGTCCAGAAAGGGATATAATGGCAAAGCAAGTAATAAAGTCACTTCTAGAAGATTCAAGAAGCCCTGCTCATCATCACGGTGCCCAGCACACCATTACTAAGTAGTCATTTAGTAAATAATTAAATTTAATTAATGAATGATTAATTGACTTTTCTAACTTGCTAAAACATTGCAGTCAAGAGCCATGTGGTTCTGGGTCCCTCAGCCCCTGTGAGGGAAAGTGTACATAAATGAGCCCTCTTACAAGAGAAGACAGCTGGCAACCACAGCTGGCTTCCCAAGCTCAGTGCTCTGGGCTCAAGACAGCCTGTGGTTTGGCAGAAGAAGCCCCAAGAGATGGCACCAATGTCCAGGCTGTCTTTCACTGACATAGGCAGTGGTAGGACCATAGAAACCCCAGTCTGGGAGGAAAGATGCTAGAGACCATCCTGCCACACCCCACCTTTCACAGGCAAGAAATCTAAGACCCAGGCAGGTTAAGTGACATGACCATATTATTTGTGGTGATTTGAAGCTAGAAAGGGGGGGGAGGGGTTTAATGGAACTAGGGATCTTTCCCATCATGCCCACCCCCACTTGTCTTGAGCAAAGCTGCCAGAATTGGCACTGAATAAATATTAATTGATTCATTCACCAATTACTATAGCAATTATTTCTATTGTGATAATAATTAAACAAGCTAATGACAAGGGAGCACTTTGTAGCTTCACAGTGAAGGCTAAGCCTTGGCCGCCATCCAGGCTGAGGAAAGGTTTGAAGAGGGGCATAGATAAGGGTGCTAGAGTCATTGATGTTGAAGGGAGATCACACTAGAAGACTGTAGGCCTCAGGGTCAGCCCTGGGAGATGCTCCTCCAGCATGTGAGGAGGAACACAGTGGGAATAAATCACAGGCATCTGGATGTTGCCCTACAGGACTCCATTGGCTGTCCTGGAAATCTCACTCAAGTAATTGCCAATCACAACAACCTCATCCAGGAGCTTTGGGAAATTCCGCATGAACTCATCAAGGAAGCACAGATGGGTCTGAGAACCTTCTCGGGGCCCAAAAAGAACAGAGGGAGGTGCCAAGGACACCCACAGGGCACAGACCTGTAACGCATTGATGAGCTGCCGGTCCTCCTGGCTCGTGAGGAACAAGGGTGTGATCCCTGCATCCGAAAGCTTTAGCACAGCCTCCCTGAGCTGTGGGGATGCCCTCGTGGGCTTATTGCTGAAGAAAATAGCCACCTTTCTCATCAGGAATCCATTCCTCACACGCTTAAATGTGTTCCTGGCCACGAAGGACATGGCTGTTTCCAGACTCTGTTGCTTGGATGTCAGAGCCACCTGAAGGTTCTTGATTTTGTCCAGGAGGACCGACTTCTTCTTGGAGTCAGCAAACCGGATCTCCGTTGTCACTTCGTTGTTGTAGGTGACCACAGCCACACGTGCCCCCCGTGGGCAGTTGCTCTCAGCAATGGTCAGGTCACCCACAATCTTCAGGAGCACATCCCTCATCCGGCTAAATGTGTCTTGGGTGACACCCTCTGAGGTGTCTAAAGCAAAGGCCAGCTCCGTCGGGAAGACGGGACACTCCAGGGGCCCTGCGGGAAGTGGGGGTTTTCAAAGACAAATCTGACTTACTGGAAAAGGGGCTCTTCTTTCTGCAGGAGGAAGTCGAATGGCTGAACTCAACTTACCATAGCAGCAAGCTACGAAAGAAAGGAAAAGAAGAGTGAAACATGTTTACTGTGTCAGAATTTCAAATGTAAAATACAGAAGCGTGTCATGGACAACAGACAATCATGTACTTACGGCATTTATCTTTGATGCTCTGGACAAGGGCACATTGCTTTAAAAGGAAAGGAAATAAGTGTAAGGGGGGGTGGACAAAAGGCTTACAGTGCAATGACTGGAGCTGTATGCATGCAACTTACATCCATGGAGTCCCCTCTGTTGCCTTTGGGACCCTGTGAAACAAGAAAGGAAAGGATGAGAAACCAGGCAGATGGGCAGGACTACCAGTGCGAAGGAACCACCCTCCAATCCCAGAAATACAACAGAGGAAGCAAAGGTAGATGTTGGCTGACCTTGAACATTTCCAGGCTCTCCCTACAAATTTGACTTTACTGCTCAAGGAACAAAAGAGAGATAACTTTGAGGGCAAAAGTGTTTCCCTTGCAAGATAAGTAGTTCCACATTTTGGAAACATGGAAGCTGATGATACATCAAAGGGATCGCACACAGAAGGGACAGTGAGGAGTCACTTAGCTAACCCTCGGCTCCAGGTGGATTCCACTCCAGTCAAAGGAGCTCCGAGGATAGACCAACAGTGATGCTCAGCCTCTCGTCCAAATATGTGGCCGTCCTGATGTCAAGCAGTCCTCTTGTGAGCCAGTCAGGTGTCTTCCCATGAGACAAGTGACTGGCTTACTTTTTCCCATTAAATGGTTCACTTTTTAAAGGCAGTAATCACCTGACCTGGCCTTCACCCAAGTTCAACCTGTCAGTCCCTCAACATTTCCTTGTAGGAGTGATTATCCATCATTCCTTGAACCTCATCAAATTTCATGTTGGGAGACAACACAGGGAGAGCTTCAAATAAGGAAAAAAGACATTCATAGTGAAGAGACACAGTGGAAAGGCTGCAGAAGGTCACCCTCCAGGCCCCAGGTGGCCGGGCACTCGAGGTTTTTAAACCACAAATACGAAGCTCTCCCGGGGATTTTATAAACCAAAGGAAGAAGTTTGCAAACCAACATCTGACATAAATTATACTTATTCTGCAAGATGCAACCAAGAGGTATTAAAACTTGTACTTTTTTTTTTTTGGTCCTGTACACAAACCTCAAACAAACCTACACCAGGAAATTATGAAGGCAAATTACAATATATCCTAGACCACAAGGTTCCACAAGAAACTTCTTTTTAAAGTTTCTTGTAACTCTAAAATTCAAAAGCTCTTTTCTCCATTGTGGTATCAAAAGAAAAGTGGTTTATTTTTTTTTAAAGGCAGTAATGACAAAAATGCAGCAACCCACTCTGTGAGGAGAGGAGACAGTGGAAAGTTTATAAAGAGGCATGTGGAGAGCATCCCATCCCAGTGGCTTGATCAGAATTGGGTGGTACTCACAGATGGTCCTGGGTAGCCAGGGTCTCCCTTCTGCCCAACTGCCCCTGGAGGTCCTGAATTTCCCTAGAAAGGGCATAACAAACACTGCTCAGCTGTGGCAGAAGATTCCCAACTCCTGCAGTTGGCAGGGGCTGTGAAGGTGATCTAACCCTACATTCCCTTTCACCACGAGAACTCTCTCACTGTAAGATGCTTCCCCCAGAACCATTAATGAGGATGTACAAGAAACCAAAATATGACAATTAATCAGGTCACTGTTCAGTGGAGGCAACCAATCCAATGTTTTAAAACCTTACCTTCAATCTTAAAGGATGTAGTTAGACTCTCCATTGAGCAAATGAACAGGATAATACAATGGTTTTAACTAAAAATAACAGTTTCCCACATCTAGACCACAGTTTGTTAAGTCAGGACACAGTGCAATCTTAAGAGGATGAGTAAACATCCACTGAACAGAGTCATTCAGAGCTAAAAGTAGCTTTAGGAAGAGGACTCTCATGATGGGAAGAAGGGGAGTGTGCGGTCTAGTGATCCTTGAGATGTGTTAGAGGAAGGGGTTCTTGGGACCTCTCCATAAGGACAGCATTGCTGAAGGAGAGGACAGAGCAGACAATCATGGAGGGTCCAGAGGACACTGGTCTAGGGCTTAGGATTCTTTTTCTTCTACCCTCTACTACCACTAGCCCTACTGCAAGTGAAGAAGGATAATCTTCACCTCACATGTTCTCATTCCCCACCTGCATCCAGGTGCAGACAGACTCACCCTTCGGCCTCTAATGCCTTTGGGTCCCACTGCTCCGCCTGTCCCTGGCTCACCAGGGGCACCCTGGGAAGAGAGCCAGAAAGAGATGTATTAATATCTGAAATGGAGGGTCTAGCTGAGGGCCTTGGGCATCCAGACCACACTTCCCAGGAAAGCCAAGTGGCTCACTGTGATTTACATTCTGCTGGGTTCCTAGTACATCTGTGTCCTTTGCAGAGTCAGCCTTAGCTTATTGAACCGTAATGACAATATCATACAGATCCCAGCATTTTAAGTTTGCAAAGTACATTACTGCCATGTCATTTCATTTAACCCTCACTACCACCTCCACATAACAGGGGAGGTAGTACCTCAGAGAGGTGGGGCCTTCCACGGGTCACCAGTTAATAATAAGGGTTAATAAGTGGCTGACCCAGCACTGGCACCACGATATTCTGATTTTCAACCCATGAACATACCAGACTCAGCCCCAGACAACGGTGATGTCCCACCACTAGGCAAGTATTTATTTAGCAAGTATTACCTTTGAACCTGGGTATCCAGGGAATCCTCTTTCTCCCTATAAGAGATAAATAAACAACTCAGTATTTGGTCCTAATTTAAAGGCATCTAAAATAAATTATTCTTGAGCAGGAAAAATATATCCCTGGAGTCATCAAGAAAAAAATTCACGATATTACAATAAAATATTGGGAAATAATTCTTTAAAAAGAC
Source organism: Taxidea taxus jeffersonii (assembly GCA_003697995.1). NCBI lineage: Eukaryota > Metazoa > Chordata > Mammalia > Carnivora > Mustelidae > Taxidea > Taxidea taxus. The sequence goes on from RCUC01150773.1 coordinate 28,494, forward strand.
AAGCTGTCAGAAGTTCAAGAAATCTAGGGGGTGCCTGGGTGGCTCAGTGGGTTAAGGCCTCTGCCTTCAACTCAGGTCATGATCCCAGGGTCCTGGGATCGAGCCCCACATCAGGCTCTCTGCTCAGCAGGGAGCCTGCTCCCTCCTCTCTCCTGCCTGCCTACTTGTGATCTCTGTCTGTCAAATAAATAAATGAAATCTTTAAAAAAATAAAGGTGCTGTTGTATTAAGGATCAAAATAACAGCTAAGAAAACTGTATTTAAAAAAAGTTCAAGAAATCTAGCAGATACGCACTTTTTTGCCTCTGCGTCCTTCATTGCCAACCCCGTCTCTGCCATCATCGCCCTGGGGGTGGAAAGAGAGCGTTACTACAGGCCGCCACACTGGGCAAGGCACAACCACCTCTGTCTAGAGCCCTGAGCACAGTGTCCTTGGTTCCCTGAAGTGTTCCCAGACCAGGGAAGTGTTCCTGCTCCCACCCCATCCTCCAGGTGTAATAAGACTGAGTCTGTATGTAGACTTAATGGACTCCTCTGGCAAAATGGTACTGGTGTGGCACCATTGTAAAGGACAGCGACTGGGAAAGATAGTGCTTGGGCCAAGAATCAAAGACCCACTGAACTGAGACTCTTAGAAAGCCATCCTGACTCTCTGCATCTAGGAGTCTTTGATTCTCCTTCAAAGCAAAAACATGGGACTCAGTCTCTCATGCCTTCCCAAGTCTCCTGTGCTCAAACCTTGTCCCTTCCTCTGTAGCCCCCTCCTCCTTCCAGTCAGGCCACTAGACTGCCTTTCTTCCAAACACCCGCCTCCTATGCTCTCAGATCTGCCCTGTCAACACCCCCATGGAAGACTTTCAGAACTGGACTCCATCAACTATTTCAAAAGAATCAGAAAATTGCATGTAAACTATACATTCATACCCCTAAAACATATGTTGAGCATGCTACCTAGTTCATTTACAGCTTTAAGCAAACATCAGTAGCTGAAGAGCCACTGCCCAAAAATGTATGGACACAGAATCAAGAAGAGATTTCCTTTAACAGTCTGAATAGATTTTAAAGTTTGATTACCCACACTTCTGCTCCTGAAACTAATCATAACAGAAATGGATCTTTTAAACTTCAGTTTCTTGTAGAGAAATTGCATACATGCAAAAAATATTTTAAAGTTTGGGATTATAAATCAGATAAATCTGGTCCATTTACAATGTTTAGGTATACCATCTCATTTTTTAAAAATTCTCCATGTTTTGTAGACATCTTTTCCCTGTAAAGGAAATGTATACTACAAAATTATTGTTGGTGAGCAGATAGATTATCATTATAGATTATTTTTAAATAATATTTCTAAATGAGTTATCAAAGTAATAACCTCTATTCCTGGACATGTCATTAAGAGGAAATGGTTTCTATTTGGATCAAGACCTGATCAGATCCAACTCCATTTTAGCCAAAGGACATTTATTTCTTTGCAGGAAAGATCTACCCAGTCATGGTCACAAACCATTTGCAGAACCGAAAATGAAGGTAGTTCAACTCCATTGTGTCCCCGCATTCTTAGGGGGAAAAAAGTGTCTTCACCCACTCTTCCTGATGAAATGTAACTTACTTGGAAATTGATTTGCTGTTTATAAGCAGGTTTCACTGTGTTCAGTCAGGTCCCCAAGGATACAAGAAGCAATGATCAAGTTTCCTCTATTCAGAACCAACCCGATTTGCAAGGATGAAGCCTAGCCCAGAGCAAGATCCCCACCTCCTTGCCTCCCACCTTTCAGCAAAGGGTGAGCCACAGCACATCATGACCTTACCGTTTCCCCTCGGGGGCCCCGGCTCCCGACGCCTCCCTTTGGTCCTGGCTCTCCAGGTTCACCCTACACACAAGAAACAATGCTGAGACAGCTGTGGGTCCAAGGCCAACTTAAAATGTAATTCCAACCCTTTGCGCTCTACACAATGCTGGTGGCGAAGTTGCTACAAGCTGCTAACTTCTAGATTCTGATAAAAATGATTTTTTAAATTGTACTGTTAGTGTGCAGATTCGCAGAAAAGAATCCAGGAGAGTCTGTGTTTGCTTCTTGCTTTAACCCAGCACAGGGACATCCTGGCAGGGAAACGAAAAGGAGAAACAGGGGAAGAAGCCAAGATAGTCAGTGGGCGCTGAATTCAGGGGTACACCCGGCAACACCAGCAGGAGACACAGAGACGACTGTGCATTCCCATGAACACATTTCCTTGACTGAGAAAATGCTGCCTTTTCAGACTGGTTCTGATAAACTGTGGTTTCTCTTCAGGCTTATGGAAAGTCTGTTCTCAGACAGCCTTCGTAGAACAAGCTGCTGTTATCCAAAACAGTTGGGGATTTGGGGCTCCTGGACTAGCTAAATATGGCCAGCGCTCTCTGCACATGCACAGTGTTTAAAGAGAGTGTGTTCGATGCCTGCTAAGAGCCTCTGGTCTGCCCTATGGCAAGGAGCCACGTGCCACCGCATGAGCAGATCAGGGAACCCCCAGCTGCTGGCAGGTCCTGGACCCAAGACAGCCAGTCCACTGAGTACAGCCCTCATGTTTCCTTGAAGGGGCACAGGACAGGGATCTTCCTGACCAAGCCGGCTGGCGACAGGGGAAGCTTGATGCATGAGAGGTGGCGGGGCAGGGGGAGCACAAGGACAGATGAGACAGAAGCTACAGGGGAGGGGGCGGTTTGGCTGGGGCTTGACCTCAGTAAATGAGCTCTACATTTGTCAAGACAAACCTTCCTTCCCAGGGGACCAGTCCTGCCACGTTCTCCAGGAACACCCGCAGTCCCTCCGCTTCCCTGGAGCACAGGGAGAGGAGTCCGTCAATGAAATATTTATGAAATGTTCACACACACACCCCCCACCAAGCCCTGCCCCACCCCGCCGCGCTGAGTGCCACCCATGGTGCTAGAGACCGGAATGCAAGCCCGCATGGACAGGGCCTGTGCAAATCTAAACCATCAGGGTGACTGTGCGACACCAGTGTCCGCAAAAGTACCCATGCTGCTGTAACCACATACCCCAAGTCCCCGACTAGAGGGCCAGCACCCAGATTTCACCTGCCTTTGTTTCCTTTTGCACACCTCCATGCCAACACCTGCGTATCCAGGTGTGGGGTCCTGTGGACGTGTATCCATTGAGGGAGCAAATAAATAATGAGGAAACATAGCTCTAAAAATGGAGTGTGGCCTCCAGAGCCTAGAAATGACCAAAACGGACACACCAACAACGGAGGGAGCAGCTACTTGTCACTGGTGACCCCTTGAAGAGCTTCACCGCGCCCCCCCCCCTCCACGTTAAACTCATGACTAATCAGAGCTTAGATAATGGGACCGAAACCACAGAAGCTCAGAAAATAGGTATTTCTCAGATCGCAGACTGGGGAAGGACTGTCTATGCAAACAATGGCTCACACAAAGTTCCTGCTTTGCTGTCCCAACCTTTATTCACTCATGTTGCAATAGGTCAGGTCTCTGCTGGTTTTTGGTAGCTCTGACTTTCCATAACAAATACCAGGTGGCTCCCTGGGTACCCATCAGGCAGGAGGGATGCCAGAGTGTTCATGCTGGGCGCCCGGTACCCACTCAGCTCTGACACACACTGCACACCGTCACCAACCACCGAGACTGAGGCTCATGCCTGTGGCCATGCAAGTTTAAGGAACAGCTTCTGTGTTGAACCTGAGGCTGAGGGATGCCTTACACAAAATACCGAACCACAGGGCAATCTCCAGTGGCCACCTATGACACAATTTGTCATGTGCTGAGAATTGGGACAGATTTAGTTAGATCTTATGTTCTATCCTCAGACTTGGGAGATGCAGGACGGCCTCCCTCTGATTACCACCCAGCTGGTCCAGGTTTGGAAGAAGCAGCACTGGGATTTAGAAGAACCTGGAGCAACAAGGAAAAGTGTCTCTTCTTCCCTCGGGGAAACTGGCCAGTCACTGTGAAGACTGAGGGTGACCCAGGTTCTGGGTGCCCAGGGAGAAGGCAAAGGGAAGTCTGTCTACGGTAACACAGTCCCCAGGACCTCAGCCTGTGCATCCCTGTGCTCTCTGCTTAGCTAAAGACAGGGCTGGGATCCAGCCAACTTACCCGAGGCCCAGAAATGCCCTGTTCACCGATCAGGCCTGGAGGACCTGTGGGACCTGGTGGACCCTGAAAAGTAAAAGGCCAAAGTAAGTGCTGCGGTGCTACGTGGAGGCAGCGTTCGTGAGGAAGCTCAGGACCCAGAGGCCAGAGCCTCGCTTCTGCCGGCCAAAACCCTGCTAGCGACCACTCTTCAGTCTTGGCGAACAGCAGCCCCAACCCAGGACACAAATGGGGAAGTGAGTTTAAAAAACAAATGCAAGGGGCGCCCAGGTGGCTCAGTCAGTTAAGCATCGGACTCCTGATTTCAGCTCAGGTCATGATCTCAGGGTTGTGAGATCAAGCCCCACATCGGGCTCCACACTCAGTGCGGAGTCTGCATGAGCTTCTCTCCTTCTCCCTCTTCCCCCAACTCTCCCTGCCCTCCCCCCTCCCTCTTTAAAATAAGTAAATTAAATATTTTTTAAAATATTTGAACAGGAGTCCAAACAAAAGCTTATATGCAGCTGTGCATAGCAGTACTATTCACAATTTCCAAAAGGTGGAAAGAGCCCAGATGTCCACCAGATGACACCTGCATAAACCAGTTGTGATCTGTCCACACTGCAGAATATGACTCAGCCATGAGGAGGAAGGGAGCAGAGACACCTGCTACTACATGGACAGACATCAAAAATATGATGCCCAGGGAAGGAAGCCAGACAGGTCACAGAGAATGTGATTCCGTTCCCACGAAATTTCCAGGAGAGAGAAATCCACAGAGACAGAAGGGAAATTAGGGGTTTCCAGCAGCTGGGGGAGGGGAGATGGGAGTGACTGCTTGGCAGGGAGGGGACTCCTCTGGGGACGGTCACACTTTGCAAACTATATAGAGCTGATGCTTGTACAACACTGTGAATGGACTACCCACCACTGATTGTTCACTTTACAATGATTAATTTGCGTTTAATTTTGTAAAACTGTCACCTCATTTAAATATAAAAACAAATATCAGAGCATCTGGGAAAGTATCACAGGCATGCAGCCTTGCCAGGGGTACTGACCTGTGCACCTCGGGTCCCCTGCTCTCCCACCGAGCCTGGCTGGCCGGGGCCGCCCTTGTTGCCCTTGGAAACAAAAGAAGATGGAGGGGAGAGGTCAGGGCGGTTTATGCCAATGTCAGCTGTGTGCCCCACCGTCACATCTGGACAGGGGGACAGGCGAACTGCCCCACACAGGGGGTGGGAACCACTGGCTCCGTGCCTCCAGGATGAGACATGATACCTTGCAGCCTGCTTCACTCTGCACTCTTATGATGGTTTCCCACTATTTTCAACGTCTACTCAGGACAACTTTGTGAAATGGGAAGTTTTGCCTTGCACAGGTGAGCAGACAGACACAGTAAGATGTGCTGAGACTGGCCAAGGCCCAGACAAGCAGGCTGAGGGATGCCCGGACACAGTGTCCTCCATCTCTCACCTCTGTCTCTGCACCTCGTCCCCACGGCCACTCAGTTTCACAGGCCATTTAGAAGAGGCTCAATTTAAGGATTTGGTGGAGAAGGTGGGGGCAGCTGTTTGAGCTCTGTGCTTTGGTGGCCAAGGGACAATGTGTTTGGCCCTCTGGCTGGATTGCCTCCCTACCCTTTGAAAGCACACAGTGAGTCCCGACGTGATGGCAGAAAAGGGCGCCAAGTGAGAGACCTACCTTAGCTCCCGCGGGTCCTCTTCGGCCAAAGCCACCCTGTGGAGAAGTCACAGAGACTAAGAGGGAGCCTGAGGACAGAGCCCAGGGCTCTCTGTGATGGGAGCCGCCGAGCCCCAGATGCCGAGACTAGCCAGCCCAGGGAAAAGCACAAGAGACACCCTCCCTCCTGCCCTCATCTCCAGGAGCTCTTGCTTCCATGCAGTCCTGTTAACCACCCAAATGCAAGCTTTCACAGTTAACTTCAGGCCTGCCAAGCAAAATAATGACTCTTTCTGGCTGCATGATCCCAGCCAGCTTCAAACAAGGACATGAAATGGTAATGTCGACCTGCCCGCTCTATGATCATTTTCCTAACAGTGGGGAGAAGTAATGAAATATGTTCATTCTAATGTCAGGGAGTCCCAAACTCTCCAGATACTCCTGGCCAAATATAACACACACTCTGCTAAGAAAAGCATCGGGAGTGCACGTATGTGGAACCTAAAAGCCCAACTGTATTTAGTCTGGGCTCATGACTTGGCAACATCGTTCTCGATGTTCCAGGAGTGACCCTTAGTTCAAATACATGTGGGCCTGCTGTGCTAAGTAACCCTTTAATCCCGATTTTGTGATGCTTCCTCTCTTGTGCAAAGGTTTAGGATGGGAATGCATGAAGGTCTCTGTGAGGTTAAGGGCTGGTATTCTGGATTCTGTAATGCACCAACTCACATTCTCCGCTCCCAGTGGACAAGCCCAGAGATTTTCTGGGGTGATCGTTCTGCCATTAGTCACTGCGGTGGCAGCTCCTTTAATGGAAGACTTTGGCCTTCGTCCACAGGCGACACATGGACTAGTAGAAGAGGAGACAGGCCAGGCCACTCCTTGAAAGTAACAATCTGGCTGACCTCCCTCAAAAAGGGACATCCTGGAGCAAGGCTAGAGGCCACCGGTGCTCAATGATGCACAGCTAAGGCCAGAGGCAGCCTCCAGAAGCCTGATGTGGTGGCGTGAGGTGCAAGGTGGCCCAGAGAGAGGGACCATTTCACCCCGGCATGAACCTGGCACAGTGAGGTCATAATAGAAGGAGAAGACCAGCAGCCAGGCCTCACCCAGCCTCAAGGGAAGAACGGAGGCTACAAGAGCCCTCGACCACATCAAATTCAAACCCAAGTTTCTACCTTGCACCTAGAAATCAAACAAACCGTATGCATGCCTCTATCTTAAGTCCTTTCGTGAAAACAAGCCTTGTCTCTGCTCACTCACGGAGCTGGGAGCCTGTCATGACAATTGAGTGTGTCCTCAATCACTGTGTCGTTATTCAGCTCCTCAGAATTATCCAGCTCTAATCCTCAGAACTTTCAAGGTAGCCTTTTCAATTTTGTTTTCTTCTGAATTTTAAAACCATAATTGAAAATATGATGCCCAAAGTCTATCATCTAATCACAGGTGAAAGTCATTCCTTCTAAAGCCTTCAGTACAGGTCACATCTCTGACGCACCCCCCCCCCCAGCCATCATCCCCCCAGGGCATGGCTGGTGGAGGTGACATTCTTGCCGAGCCTCCCAAGGCTGTCTGCGCCAGCCAGTGAGCACCTGAAGACTTACTAACTTCCAGACCACCCTCACTGTGCAGGGACTCTCTCCAGAGACCCAAGAACTCTCTTCCAGAACCCCAAGCTCTGGGTTCCCGGGAAGCCACCTGAAGATTGCATACCCAGCTTCCACTTTATCAACTCTTCAACAAGACTCAAAGAGCTGGCATGCCACCAGCCGTCTTAGAACAGACGTTTGTGAAATGTCTTGAAAAGGCAGCTGCAAGACACCATCCACAAGCAAACAGAACCCGGTTGTATCTCTTGAATTCCAGCCTCACAAACAAACAATCATTCAACCAGTCTGTGTACAACCCATCAGCCTTGCTGCCCCTCACTCCCCTGTATTCAGGCTTCTGTTTGGATTTTTAAAATATTTAACAGGATAAAGCCTAGCCAAATATTTGAAAGCAGCAAAGATACTCCTTTTAAAAGCACCTGTTGGATGTGGTTTTTTGCATGGGAAGGAGACAAAACCAGGAGGTGGGGGAAGAGACAGTGCACAGAGCAAATTGTGAGAATGAAAAATTTCTGTAAGCAGCAAGCTTTGGGTGACAACAGTTCCAGAAATCCCCTTAAAGTCCCTAAATATAAAGTTGCTGAGTAACTCTGCCCCAGATCATCTTGGCAACTCTAGGGGCACTTGCTAAATCCCCCCTACAGAGCCCCCCAATCCCCAAGAGGCACTCACGTCCTTCCCGGTTTCTCCAGGCCTTCCAGATACCCCGTCTCTCCCAGGGAGACCCTGAAGTGGGGGGGGAAAGTGGTGTAAGATTCTCATCCACAAAGGAGACTGTCCAACTCTGGTGTATTGCACTGGACACCACAGGAAAAGGGGCACACACCCAGGGCGTGATGCCTGGTGGAACCCCTTAGACAGGGGCCATGACCAGCTCCACAAGCCTCTGGCTTGACAAGCACCTTCCATGAATATCGAAGGGGCATGACTTCTGCAGAAAGGAAGCCCCTCTTGGTGGCAGTTGCTTCCACTCCCTATTGGGGAGACGCCCTTCACCTGCACACAGAGTCCACTCCCAACCTCATATGCCCCACAGCCCTGGAGACCACTTTCATGGCCAGTGTAGCTGGGGGAAGCCCTCAGTGAAGGAGGTCTGGGAATGCAGAGCACCGTACCATGGGACCAATGTCTCCAGTTTCTCCTTTGGGTCCTCTCTGCTGACTGTCCCGTCCTGAGTCACCCTGTCAACAACATGGGTCAGGGACATGAGCCGCATAGGCAAGAAAAGGATGCTTGATTTCAGTTTAGGAAAAGAGAAGGAATAAAAGAGTTTGCAGCTTTTCTGGTTCTGTGGCTCTATGAGACCCATGCCAGGCCAGCCTCCCATCCTTCGGGCCAGAAAAAAGCAATAGTGACTCCGGGCCCCTGCCCTCCCCAGTGAGGAAGGGCCACTGCCACCGTCCGGAGCCAAGAGTGGTTGGTGACCCCGTGGTCAGGCTGTCCTGGTGGGATGGGTAGGGTGGTGGCTCAGGGTCTGACATTTTTGCCACCCTTAATACCTTTCTAACCCCCTAATCCCGCTCAGGATTAAAGTGCCTGAGACCAGCTTTAGGGAAACTTCTGAGGTCTTCCTTTGCATGCTAAGCCTTGCAAACACTTACCTTTGCAGGTAGAAAGCAAACACATCTCCAAAATTGTAAGAAAAGGACAAGCCACATATGTTATCAACATATTTGAAGGCAATTTCAAAATTCTGGTTTAAAATTCTTCCTTTCAACCCCCTTCCCCATGACCCTCTTCTCCAGACATGGGTCTCAACCTGCGGATGAGGAAGTTCCCTTACCGGGTCACCTCGAATTCCAATGTCCCCTCTCTCTCCTTTGTCCCCTTTAGGTCCTTTGTCACCCTGAATAAAAAGCACAAGTAGAGACAAAAATCAGATAGAGTTTCTAATTTGTATCTCACCCTTAAACTCACGTTCTTCAGTTTATAAATCTTCAACAGAACAGCATTTCCCATTTGCTCATTTACATGAAGGTAAAATGACTTCCAGGTATTTCTGATCTGTTCAAGTAATCCAAATAGTAATGGGACCTGTTTTGTACCAGACACCAGGGAGTTTTTTAAACAGAACTCACTCGGTCCCTGCACTATGAGACATACTTTTCAAACAAACAAACAAATAAAAATCTGATATATCTGTCACAGCTGACAGAGGACAGAGGAGATACCAAGGATGCCCCCCCCCAGGACATCAGGGAAGGCTGCCTGGAGGAAACAGTGTGTATATATATATATATATATATATATACACACACACATATATATGTGTGTGTGTATACATACATACATACATATGTGTATACATGTATGTGTGTGTGTATATATATACATATATATGTATATATGTGTGTGTGTGTATATATATATATTCCTTAAGTAAAATGTTTTAGTTTTTCTTTAATGGCAACACTATGGAAACATACTTACCCTTCTACCAGGATTCCCTTTCTCTCCAGAAGAACCAGGCAATCCTTTGTCACCCTGTCAAAGACAAT
>RCUC01150774.1:0-29558 GCA_003697995.1 Taxidea taxus jeffersonii
TATTATTTTAGAATACCTTTTAAAAACTTATTTTGAACTAATTTTAGACTTATAAAAATAAAAGCAGTTGCAAAAATACTAGAATTCCCAGATACCCTCGCCCAGCTTCTCTGAATATTCCCATTCTACACACTACAGTGATCAACTAAGAAATGAACATTGGCACAATGCTATTAGTTAAACTACAGATTTTATTCAGATTTCATCAGTTTTTTTCACTAATGTCCTTTTTCTGTTCCAGGATCCCACACTGTATTTAGGTATTTCTTTTTAATCTTCTCCAATCTGTGAAAGTTCCTGAGTCTGTTGTTGTCTTTCATGATTCAAGAACACTGGAAGTATACTGATGAGTTCTTTTGTAGATGGCCCTCAGTGTAGGGTCTCTTTGATGTTTTCCCACCACTGAAATGAGATTGTGCGTGTCTGAAAAGAATGGCAGAGAAGTGGGGTATTCTTCTCAGTATCTCATATCAAGGGGTTCATGATATTTATACACTGCTACCTGTGATGTTGACCTTGATCACGTGGTATAGGTGGTATCTGCTGGTTTACTGTCCAGTTACTATTCTTCCCTTGCAGTTAAAAGATCTTGAGGGTGATACTTGCAGACAATGCAAACCCTGCTTCTCTGACCTTTGCCCTATAATTTTGGCATCCATCAGTGGATCATGCCTGCTGACATAGTTACCAGGGTGTTTACCTAATGGTGATTTTCTATTTCTATTCTGATTTTCAATTTTCTATCTTCTTCTTTCCTCCCATGTTTACTAATTGAAATTCTTAAGTGGGGAAGATCCGTGTCTTCTCCCTCATTTACTTATTTTTTGATTATTTGTTTCAATTTATATTCATGGATGTTTATGTTATTATATGGGCTAAAATTCAATACTATCCATATTTATTTTGGTGCTCAAATTTCTAACTTTGGCTCTTAGGAACTCCTTTAGATTGGCTCTTGTGTTCTTTAGACAAGTCCTTAGGCTTCTCTTTAAAAGTATGAACTGTTATATGTATGCAACGACAGTTAAGATTATACATTATATACACGACATAAATAATATATAGAAAATTTTTGTACCCAAATCCTAGATTTTTAATCTTAGCAATAAAGTGAGGATATAGAAAAATTAAAGACCAGAAGGATAGAGGGAAAAATCAGTGGTTTGGTTTCAGATATGTCAAGTTTGAGATGCTTGCTAGTTACCCAATGAAGGATGTTGGGGACAGAGTTGGAACACAGGGCAGTCAAAAAAACCAAGAAGCCCAGGCAGACATGTGGATTTCAGAAGACAAAATACATCATACATGATCCTACCATTAGAGATAAATGCTCTTAATATTTTGGAATATTTGCTTACAACTCATGTTTTTACATGGCTAAGATATACCTTGCTTTCATCCTTTTTTTTCCCCCACTTAATATAAACATCTTCAATTTTCTAGAATATTGCAAATGTATATAATATGCATTGTAATGTAAACATTTTCAATTTTTTAGGACATGTGTATATATATGCATTTATATATATATACACACACACATATATATGACATAATATTAAGATGTATTCATACACCATAATGTATTCTAAAAATACAAAAATTTAACCTCTGAATGTCTTGCTTTTAGACTCTTCCCCCCCCCATCTTATTGAGAAATAATTGACATGCATCACCTGCATACCCTTAAGGTGTACAAGATGGTCTGGTTTACATACATTGTGAAATGATTTCTACAATAGGCTTAGTTAACATCTACCATCTCATATAGACACACCAAAAAGAAAAGAAAATATGTTTCTCATTGTGATGAGAATTCTTAGGTTCTACTCTCTTCCCTTTCCTGTATACCATAGAGCAGTGTTAGCTCGATTCGTCATTGTACATTACATGCCTCCTACTTGTTTACTTTGTAACTGGAAGTTTATACCTTTTGACCACCTTCCTCCAACTCCTCCTTTGGTTTTAGACTTTTTTTCTCTAGAATTTCCTGGCCCCTGATGGCTCTTTTCAGCACTCAGTCTCACCAAAAATATGCTTCTTAAAGACCTTGGATTATTGCTTAAATTCACTTTCTCTGTGTTCTTTGGAAAATGTGCGATTTGTATGCTCCCCCTCTATTATTTATCTTTCAGGGTCATTATCTTGTCTTTGTTTCATTTTTTTTAAGTTCCTTTTTTAAATTAATTTTTCTCTTTAGCTCATCTTTTTCTTTCCTTCAAGCCTTTCTAAAAGTTTATGAGCAATAATTATCAGATAAAATTTGTGATACACAGAAGGTGTTTTCATTTTCTTTTTTTTTCAAAGAAGGTGTTTTCTAAGATATCCTTTATCTCATGAAATAAGATTGGTTTGTAATTTTGATTCTTCTATTGCCCTTTCATATTCCTTTAGTATATACACCTCGCCTCATCCTAACATTTTCCTATCTAAGCCAACACCTAAGCCAATTAGCTTTGTATCACATCCAGCCATCTTTTCCTTTCAACACTTCAGAGAAAGCATATCTTTTTCTATTTGCCTTTTGGCCAAGTAGAAATATCTGGAAAAAAAAATTTTTTTAATTTCTTGTGGCAGATCATTTTCAGTGACTTGTGTTCTTCCTCTTAATTTCTAAATAATTTCCCCTTTCTTAGGAGCCAGGCATTCCACTTTCTTTGTTTCTTTCTTTTTTCTAATATCAATAACATCTCTTTAAAGGGATAGGAAGTCCCCATAAAAATCAAACTTTGTTGGGACACCTAGGTAGCTCAGTCCATTAACCGTCTGCCTTTGGCTCAGGTCAGGATCTCAGGGTCCTGGGATTTTGGGGGGGGGGGGGTCCCTGCTCAGTGGGGAGTCTACTTCTCCTCCTCCCCCTGCCCACCCCTCCTCCCATCCCCTCTACTTGTGTGTGTGAGCAAGCTCTCTCTCCCCCTCTCTTTCTCTCAAATAAATAAATAAATAATCTTTTTTTAAAAATTTAAGTTTATTGGCAGATGTAACTCATGGATTGTTTTCGATGCCACTGATGTCTTTCTTCAGCACAGAACAATTGATCTCTGAGATATGGGCACAGTCTCTCTCCCAATTCTGATGGTTCACAGGCTCCAGACAGCTGGATAAAACCTGCCCCTTATTGGAATCTGCCCAGTGGAAGACAAGTTCATATATTAGAGAAGCTGAGATTGTCTGTATTTCTTCTTCTCTAAATCTGTCTATACATGAAGACAGATAGTTAGTATAATTAATACTATAAGCATTCATGAACTAAAAATGTGCCTTGTTAAAAAGTATAATTAAAGATGACATTTTCTGGCCACAGTTCAATATATATAGTTATTAATAAATTTTAAACAAATATCTCACCCTTCTTTTATGATGTCTTCTGAGATATTTTATATGAGTATAAATTCTTAAGTACTATTCAACTGTAAGTTACAATTAGTACTGTGTTATCATTGTATTGCCAAATTTTAAGATGGCAAATTAATAATGAAATTTGAATGAAATTGAAAGGTAGACTCCATGCTGCTTCTAATACTAGAGTAACAACCACAAATGAATCCAGATGAAGCCCTGAGGTGTTCCATCCTGGTTATGCAAAGAAATATAATGGGTTCTTTTAGCCTCTTTACCCTTAACTGAGTGTTCCCCCTCCCCAGTTCCTTAGCAAAGGAGAATTTGAAATTAATATCAAACCCCAATTTTATATGTATGTTACAATATGTAGTATGCAATTACACTAATAAATTGTACTAAGGTAGGTTCACTTATTCTCAGATAAACATTTTTCTGTCTCCTTTTTATGTCTTCTTTTGAAGAACCTCTCCAGGTATTGTTACAAAGAGACATAGAGGTTGAGAGATGCTTTTCTGATTTTTCCAGTCAATATTATGGTGCCCACACACAGATTTCTAAGGCAGCTACAAATTAAAGCTGTCTGTTTAAGAACCTCAGAAAACTATGATTTTTAAAAAGCAACATCAAGGGGCGCCTGGGTGGCTCAGTGGGTTGGGCCTCTGCCTTCAGCTCAGGTCATGATCTCAGGGTCCTGGAACTGAGCCCTGCATCCAGCTCTCTGCTCAGCAGGGAGCCTGCTTCCCTTCCTTTCTCTGCCTGCTTCTCTGCCTACTGGTGATCTCTCTCTCTCTCTCTCTGTCAAATAAATAAATAAAATCTTTTTAAAAAGAGAAGGAGAGAGAGAGAAAGCAACATTAATTCTTAAAGATTATTTGAGAATACAACCAGGCTGTTTACAGAGAGATACAATGAAAGAAAATTCAGGCATCTATCTTGATGGGGGGGAAAAGCTACAGAACCTTGATGTACCAAGGATACCTTTTTCTCTTAAAAACCTTAAAGTTTTGTCCTGCAGAACATAAATCATAAATTTCATAAATCAAACAGCAACAACTAAATAATGACAACAATAAAATCTAAAATCACTCATCCAGAAATGCAGACCAGAAGATAAAATGACACCCTAGGAAGGCAATTGCTTTTATCCAAGAGATCTGACAGATGAGAAACAAGATTGAATCAATAAGATACAGAAGAGAAGAAATGGCACATACTGTTTAATTAAGCACCTAGCAGACATTCTTGATTCTCTGTGCAAATTAAGGAGAAATGAGCCAGTCCACTGTTGGTAATAAATAAATTATTTAAGGATTCCTGAAGATCTGTTGCCCCAAGTGCCTCTGCCTTTGTACCAACTTTGTTCCTGAAATATTTTCAGTGTCAATGCTTTTGATTAAAGTACATAAGACTTCTATTTAAATGTGACTGCCTTAGAAAAAAATGTTTAAAAATCATGTAACTCTTTCCCTCCCTTCCAGCTGTTTCCTAGAAGGGGTAACACATTAAAAATTTATCATCTTTTAATCTCTTAGCTTGTCAGTTTTGTTAGTCAGTCATTTATCAAGGACCTAAAGGAATAGATCACTAATGAGAAAACTTTTATATATAAAAAAATTCTTATCAAATTAATGCATGATGCAATTTATAAAAATCAACCAAAAGGCTTATACTGAGAAGACCAGCTAAATTTTGATGGAGTTCTTTGAGGAAGAGCCTGGAGTGCCTTATAGCAGGTGAGGAGATACCAAAAGGTAACAGAAAAGACACACTTAGGTCAAATTTTACCACTTAGCTATTTTACCTGGATCCAGCTCTAAGAGAGAGAAAGAAACAAGGAAAGTTAACTTGTATTGTTTCATCTGTTTGGTTCAGTTTTCTCTAATTAGACCTGTAAAGTGTTTTTTTCACCTTTTCTCTTATGAGGCAAGAGAGGGCACGGAAAATGCACGTGGTTACCCACGGGAAGCAAGTGGTGCTTTGATTCTTACACCGGGGTGGTCCCCAGGGCCCAGGGACAGCAGAGTCTTCACCACTACCTGGCATTGATGGGATGGAATGAGGTAGCACAAGGTGAGACTAATTGGATCTCTACTCTCCTCCTTTCCAGAACTACCCAGACCCAATAGGGAGCCAAGCCTCCACTGTCAATCTACATCAGCCAAGATGGAAAGAAGAGAGGGTATTCAGTATTCTGCTTCTTTCCAGAAAGAAGTAGAACATTTTTCAAGTGTTGAAAGATAAGAGCAATCAACCCTGCATTTTATACCTACTAAAAATATCCTTCAGGAATAAAGGGGAGGTCAATACATTTTCAGATAAAGGTTAATTAAAAGAATGTATTGTCAGCAGATTTATCCTTAAAAAATTGCTAAAGGAATTTTATCTAAACAGGAAGTAAATAACAGAAGGAGACTAGGGCTTCAGTACACATAGGTGTCTTGGTAGGTTAAGCATCCAGCTCTTGATTTCTGCTTGAATCATGATGTCAGCGTTGTGAGATCGAGCCCTACATTAGGCTCCTAACTCAGCATGGAGTCTGCCTGGGATTCTCTCTCTTTCCCTCTTCCTCTGTTCCTCCCCTTACTCCTTTTCTCTCCAAAATAAATAAATAAATATGAAGAAAAACAAAAAAAGAAAGAAAGAAACATGACCCAACTAATTGCTGTCTGTAAGAAACTTCTTTAAATCCAACAAGATAGGTTATTTGTAATTAAAAGAATGGAAAAAGAGATATTGTACAAATATTAACAATAAAAAATCAGAAGTGCCTATGTTAATACGAGCTAAAGTGGATTTCAGAACAAAGGAAATTAGTGATGACAAAGAGGAACATTACATAATGCTATAAGGATCAATCCACCATGAAGACTTAGCTCTCCTCAGTATGTATGCACCAACAACAGAGTTTCAAAATACATGAAGCAAAAACAGAGCTGAAAGAAAACACACATGGGATATGAATGGCTATTATTCAAATATTTATCACGAATTGAAAATAATGTAGTAATGATAAATTGTACTATCTTATATGTCCATGGATGGTTTAATAAGACTTCAGCTTCCTCATCTGCAGAACTAGACCAGTGATTATGATTTGGGTTAGACCAGCAATGGTATAGGCCCAACCCCATGTATTGTCCAACATCTTCCCATGACCATATCAGATA
Source organism: Taxidea taxus jeffersonii (assembly GCA_003697995.1). Classification (NCBI taxonomy): domain Eukaryota; kingdom Metazoa; phylum Chordata; class Mammalia; order Carnivora; family Mustelidae; genus Taxidea; species Taxidea taxus. The sequence goes on from RCUC01150774.1 coordinate 6,510, forward strand.
TCATGAGTTTATACTTTGCACATATTTGCCAAGTATTTATGGAGAACCTACTATGTGATGAAGAGATGACTAATGAGATGGGCTGAGTGCTATGGAAGCATATAGCAGGAGGAAGGGAACAAAGTGTAAAGAGGATCCTATAGATTACCATAAAATCTGTGAGAAATCCCTCAGGACCAGAGGGCTTTAAGAACCAGATGAGTGAAAGAAATGTCCACCCAGGATAGACAGATACTACCGTGGATGAGGAAAACAGTTTGAGGGGGAGCCTTTGAGTTCTTTTCTTTTCTGAACTCTGCATGGCCTTGAACGGGTCCTGTTCCATCCCTCCTGTGAGAGAGCTAACACCAACAGCCCAAATCACTCACTGCTGTTGTTGAAGGGAAGTAAAATCAGGTCAGTCTGATTCTGCAGTGACCAGCATTCCCATCTCCTCCTCTTCTGGATCTCTGGACTGAGCAGAGTAAATCAAAGAATATTATCCCTTTGTAATGTGCTTTCTCAATGGGGTTTAAGAGAAAGATGATGAAGGACATGGTCACTGAATAAGATTATATCTAATAAGAGTGCTTGGTACCTGAAGCTTTCTCCAGGAGCACACCCATTTCTTCTTCCTTAACCTCAATGGGACAGATACAGGCTAAGTCTTGGACTAAACTGGCAATGACATATGCTGAGACACATCACCTGAATGATGAACTGACGTTATCCAAGGAACATGAGCTTGTGGGAAAAAATAATTAGACAATGGAGGACAACAGCCAATAGGAAAGAAAAACAGCACACTGAGCAAACTCTTCCACACCAAATAGACATAAAAGAACAGAAAGATCAAGATTTTAAACTAAATATAAGCTTTACCCTGGAAAAGATAAGGAAAGTAAGAAAAAGTAGTAACGAAGTCATAAAGATGAACATGAAAATAGTGCCTATGGAAAATGTAGCAGGTGAAACAAGCAAGACAATAGGTGGGCTGAATAACATTATGATTGCAACTGGGGAGCCCAATGAGCAGGGTGAGGGATCAGCCTTAGAATACAGCAGGGGTGGATAAAAGGTAGAAGGTTTTTTAAGTTAAGAGATACAGAGGATATAAGTAGAATTGCCAATGGCCAAATTCAAATGGCCAAATTCAAGTAGTCTCTAAAGGGTGAGAGGAGAACACACACACACACACACACACACACACACACACACACACAAGGAAAGGAAATAAACGAGGTATATCTGTCAGAAATAAAGATGAAGAATCTCAAATTGGAAAGGTCCATAGAAAGCCGGAAAGGAGAGAAACACGCATTATTGGATTCATTATGATGAAATTTGATAATCTCCCTTTAGAGTGAAATTTAGTAACATTTAAAGGTTCCCCAAAAGTATATAGCTTCTGAAAGAACAAGAATCAGATTGACATCTGACTTCTCAACAGCAACACTGAATATAGAAGATACTGGACGAATATTTTTAAAACACTGATGAGAAAGAACTTTGAACCAAGAATTAATATCCAGCCTATCATTTAAATGCAAGAATTTGTTTAAAGAGAAACATGCGTGATCTTATTCATATGTATTAATCTATTCCTACTTAATCTGGAGCCTTAAAATTTAAGGATGCATTTATAAATTATCTCGAACTACATTTGAGATGGTAATTTTATTTTTGCACTTTAGATGCTGATGAGTAGCTGTTTAGTTGCTGCCAGCAGCTGGGTGAAGGAACTGTTGCCTGTGGCATTATCAATTGTTGTAACCAGTTTAGATACACTTTGATCCTTTAGCTTCCAAATGTCATTCTCTTTGAAGAGCAGCTATATTTCCGTGACTACAGAAGCAGTAAATAATGCAATGTAAGGGGAGAAGAATAGCTTAAAATTTGTAATCTCAGTAAGATAGTCATTCTATCTTGTTATTTGTACTATTTAATCTGATCCCATTGGAACCTCCATAAAATTAATTTTAAGGGTACGAGTAAATAAATAAATGCAAGGATAAATATCCGGCACACAAAGTTCCAGAGGTTGCCATATAAAGATCCTTCTTAAAAAACACTTTAAAAAATACTTTTTGAAGAATTTCAATGAGATAAATAAATCTAGAAAGATGCTAGAAAAGATATGAGGATTTAAAGGACCCAAGTAACTTAGAAAATCAATTGTCTAAAAAGGCAAGGATGAAAACACATTTTTAAAAAGGAAGCAAACAAATAAACAGAAAAGGGAAAAGGACAACCATCACAATCCAGAACTTATGTTCTAGATGATAACATCTGGGAGGGGGATTGATAGACACAACGGAGGATATGACAATGTGTTAAAGCACTCATCCAACTTGGGAAAAGAGGTTAGACTGACACATTTAAGAAATTAATTTTTTAAATATGCCTAAGTGTAAATCTTAAGTAGTTAGGCACAAATATGGCATAACAAAAATAGAATGTAAAACTCTCAAACTGAAAGAATGAAAGTTGATCTAGTCAATGGAAGATTTTAGGGAAGGAGAAAAAAATACAGTAAGTGTAAGATATGAAGTAAGGTTATAGAAATAAACCCTAATAGAATAACAATTAATATTAACACCAGTGTGTTAAACTCACTCAGAAACCGCAGAGAATCTCAGACGGATTTAAAATAAGACCCAGGGGTGCCTAGGTGACTCAGTCTGTTAAGCAGCTGCCATCGGCTCAGGTCAATATCCAGTCTAGCCCGCTGTCCAGCTCTCTCCTCAGTAGGGAGCCTGCTTTTCCCTCTCCCTCTGCCTACTTGTGATCTCTCTGTCTGTATGTATGTCTGTCTGTCTGTCTCTCTTTCTGTCAAATAAATAAATACAATATTTTAAAGATAAATAAATAAATTAAGTAAGTAAGTAAGTAAGTAAGTAAGACAGACCCAGCAATGCACTATCTATGAGACTATTCTTTTATAAAAAGAATGTACAGAAGTTGAAAATCAAAAAAAGTGAAAAGATATACCAGGGATGAAAGGTAGCAACCTTAGTTTGTGACAAGAGCATTCAAGACAAATATAAATTACCAAGAACAAAAAAGCAATACTATACTAGTGAAAGAAACAATATATTTGGAGAAGGTGAGGACATGGACATAAGAAAGGAGATAAGTGGGACAGTGTGGCTATAGAAGGAAGGGCAGGGTTGGGTGGTAACTAGAGGGAGAAATCGAAGTATTACATATTTTTAGTATAACATGGTAGAAGCTTCTTGAGGTGATAGGGACAAGCATCAGAGGAGAGGTAACACTTGCACAGTAAAAGGAAAGAACGAGGGAAAGACAGGTCGCATGGAGGTGAGCCTCCAGATCTTGTAGTAGGAGAAGGATGTCTTCTATTGGCACGGAGCCTGGGCAGCCTCTCACATGCCTTTCGGTCCTGCACTTACTCTGCAGACAAATGAAGTCGAGGTGTCATCCCCCATACATCAATATGTGCAAAGATGAGCTCTAGGAGCCTCAATCTTTCCTACGCTGAACAACAATGGAAAGAAAGAAAAAAGAGAGTTTTACATACCACAATGCAAATGTTTACTGCATCTCAATAAACTCACAAAGCTTGCTTTTTTTAATCTCTTGTGTGTGTGTGTGTGTGTGTGTGTGTGTCCCCATAACTGTGGTCTCTCTGATATGTTTAAAGATAGGAAAATGGAGTGTATAAAGGACAGCCTAAATCAAGAAATACAAAAAATATAACTCAAATTTCCAATCCAGTTTTCAAATCCCAGAGATGCTGCCAAGCTTTGAAAGCTTGGATATACTTGTGAACTAAGCCTTTGAAACTTCTGATGTTTGCCATCTCTGATGGAAATGTCTGCCTCAGGAATGTGCCTTTATTCACTGAGAATGAAAACCATCAGTTACAGTAAGTGGCCTGATGTCTTCATGAGGGACTTTAAAATACATGAAGGAAATCTTGCCCAGTGAACCCCAATAATGGTGTGTCCAGGACTAGGGCACACAAAAGGGCTACAGACACAGAAATTTGGTCTGGCTTCCTTAGCCTAAGGAAATAAGGGAGGTTTTATTGTTTAGGGCTTTTTAAATTTTATTTTATTTTATTTTTTTCTGGAGACAGAAAACCCGTGCAACATGTCACGCCTGGAGGAGAGAACAAAGGTTGCTATTTTTCCTTAATGACAGCACTGGGTTCTGAAATTGAGCACAGCAGGTAGGAAGAGCGTGTATAGATTTCAAAAGCTATCTAAATGTGACACAGGCACTTCCCTTAAGAATGAGCAGCACCAAACGTCTTAGCCGTTTTCTTGGTTTTCAACCCCAAACAAGATATTCTGGGAAAAAGAACCCCTCTTCTTGCCTCTCTCTGCCTTGATTTGCTGTCAGTAAGGAGAGCTTCAGCTATGATGGAAGTTGGGGGCTGGGAAAGGCGAACCTTTCTGTCCTGGTGACATCCCACCTTCAATTAATTCCTAGCCTCAGGGGATGCCTCTCTGCTCCTCTCTTTGTTTCTATAATTGTCATTATTGTTTGCTAAATGTATCCCTATGTGCTCTTTACTGCGATACACTCTTTCAGGTTCATAATGGATTCCTCTACTCTGGGACCGTTCACAAATAAATCATGGAGATTGAGAAGTTCTGTCTCTCGAGCCTGATGCTCTTAAATGCATTTATAAGAGACCCTAAGAAAGGACATTTTTAAAAAAGCATCGATTGAGCATCTAGGGTATGTCAAAAAACAGGGAAATAGGTAATATTTTTAAAAGATGTTGGTGGCAAGACAATTTGATCTGTATAAATTAAAGATTAGCCGGAAAAGAAGACAATGGGATTTGTAAAAGTAGGTTCAGAATAATTCAAGGAAGACATGAAAGTCCCAGTCACCGCTGGATATAAGAAACCAGAAGCTGATGCCAGCAGTGTATCAAAAGATTGTATTGATAGCTGATGAAAAACTAAAGATGAATATTCAAGGCTATGTCACAATTGGAAATGTAAATGTGGCTCTAAGAGGTGTTAATTCCAGATCCAGAGATTAGATGTTTAAGAACAGATTCTTTCCTTATTTATAGCTAGATCCACAGACAGAGGATGCGTTTTTATAGAAGGGAAGATGCTTGTCAAGCCTTTCCCCAAAAGGTGTGGCTGAGAGGACATGGAGGGTAATGGAATGAGATCTTCCATGTTCCAGCTAATAGGCCAAATCAGATTGTCGAGGAAATACATCAATTGACCTATCCAAGTGAGGACAGATTAATTTCACCAGGATCAGATGAAATTACATCCTGAAAAGCTCTGTTGAGATAAGGGTGGGGTGAATAACAATGAAAATATAAGGACAGAAAAGAGGTGCCAACAAGATCACCAAGGGGTAGGAATTAAAATGACTGGTGGTTTCTGTCACAGTGGACCAAGCTCCTTTGCACGAGGATCTAGCACTCTTCAAGTCAGCTTCGTTCCTCTCCCCGACTCCCAAAAGGCGTAGGAGGGAGGGCTGAATGCTAGAGAAGTTCTCCCAACCCTTGTCAATACTGTGACCTTTGTGTGCACAGAAATACTTATTTTTCTCTGCATTGCGATGAGAAATTCTAGTCGTGTTGAGTTCATAATCTGAAGTCTACATCCTCAGAATTGTGGAGATCATTAGTCTGAGCTGGCTGTGGGAGTTAATTACACCTGTAAACCACCCTGGGGAGAGTCGGAGGGAGATGTTTGAAACAGTGCCCAGTGACAAAGTGATAGGACAAGAGGAATCTGATCTGTGGTGTAACTCCTTAGCATAATTTGCCCTCCTTTATGTTACTCTATTTTCTTCTTTGTCTGTGAGCTTTCTCGGATGAGGCAGACAGATGGTATATTGGGAGACAGGCTGAAAGGAATGGGAAAAAAAAGTGGGTGGTGCTTCAGTAGAAGGTGAAAAAGATGAGAGACTGAAGTGGACCAGATTCCTAGTCTCCTGGATATCAGATTGGCAGCATCTGTTTGTTTTAAAATCAATTTCCTTCTTATTTCTTCCCCAATAAGACTTTGCTGAGTGCTTTCACTTTTGTGTTTAAGTGGAAAAAAAAAAAAAAAAAGCATGTGGGTTATCTAGTGCCTTACCTCGATGAAAAAATATTGCCTTTAATATTTCCTCTGTGTTAACTGACTGGCTTAGCTCTTGATATGATGAAAACAGATTATCAGAAGAACCATTCCACTAAAAGCAGATACCGTTGGACTGTGTCCATTGTAATGATTCAGCAGCTCAGTTTGCCTCCAGCAGAGGTTAAAACACTGGAAACAGAAAGAAAATGGTAGTGGGGGCAGGGAGACATTTGTAGCTCCCGCCCAATATGGCTGAAATTCCCTGTGACACTCTAGCAGGAGAAGCTGTTTGCTTGGATTATGACAGTCATATCGAGATTTAGCTTAAGACTGAAAAATTACGATGATTTCTCTTCTTCTGTCCCATTACTCCAACCCAGGAAGCCAGCATTACAGATAACACTGTTTTCAGGCAGATATAACATTTGGAAGGAGAGAAGAGCTATAGAGATGAGTCAAGGACAAAGGGGCAGGTACCGTGACAAAGACAGGTCTGCCAATTCAACAGGGGGAGCATCTCTTGCTACTCTCCCCAAGATGGCCTTTGGTAACTGATTTGAGCACAGTGCAATTATTGTGCTTTGGACCCCGAAAATGACTCAAAGTACTGTCTTCCCAGGACCACCCATCAACAGCACAATGTCAGAGAATAGAAATCTCTCTAGCGACTGGTTTGTCCAGAAGTGGAGTATTTTCCTGTCATTAGTTTACCATCTCCATTAGTTTTCCAGGACTGCTACAATGAAGTAACACACCCTGGGTGGCATATAGAACAGAAATTTGTCGTCTCAGTCCTGGTGGTGAGAAGTCTAAGATCAAGGAATTGATCCTAGACTAAGGATCGTAGTCCTTAGAAGTCTTTAGCCCTTAGAAGGATAGGTTCCTTCTAAGGGCTGTGAGAGAGAACCTGTCCCAGGCCTCTCTTCTAGCTTCCAGTGCTTTGCTGGCCTTCTTTGGTGTTCTCTGACTTGTAGAAGCATCACTGCAGGCCCTGCCTGCTTTGGGGCATTGTGGTCTCCCTGTTTGCATGTCTCTGGGTTCTCATTCCCTCTTTTCATAAGGATACAAGTCATTTTGAATTAGGGTCCACAGTATTGAGCTCATTTTAACTTGATTAACTTTGTAAAGACTCTACTTCCAAGTAAGGTTATGTTCTGAGGTACTGGGGGTTGGGGCTCCAAATGTCCCTCTTTTGGAGGACACAATTCATGATACCACCCAAGTTAGTTGGTGATAATTCAGCTGGATTTTCAAATCACTTATTTATTTATTTATTTATTTTAGGCTCCATGTCCAGTATGGGACTTGAACTCACAACTCTGAGATTAAAAGTCACATGCTCTACTGACTGAGCCAGCCAGGCCCCCTCAGTCCTCTTATTCTTATATGAGAATAACCATCTTCCCTTGAATACAAGGGTACCCATCAAGACTTCTGATAGGAAGCTGCTCTCTCAAATGAGTGGTTCCAAATCCTTCCAGAAGAGAAGTCTCTGGACCTAAGGAGCAGAAATGACAGTCACAGGGGTATTTAGTCCCACCTCTCCTTTTGAGATGTGTACCAGGGCTCCAAGTTCTCTTCCAGTGACTCACCTTTGCTGAGGGCGTTACAGGGGGTGATAGTCCCCCAAAATGTGTAGTGTCAGCCATGAGTGACCTACCTCCCCCACCAACAATGCCACCTCCACTATGATGATTGTTTCTGCCCTTTCTCATGAGGTTGGAGAAGACCTCAATGTGGAGGGAGTTGGCCCCAATGGTATCAGCCTTTGGAGATCTAAACAGATAACTCCCCTTCCTTCGGCAGGCTGTTCCCTCTGAGAAGACTAAGAAAACTTCCCAGGGTTGGGGCTGGGATAGTCGAGGACATCATTTAATGTCTCTCCTCCCTGATACTAGGGACATGATGCAATTTACATCATAAGGCTCTTGAAAGGACACGCATTACAAGCAGCCTGATAAGCTACATCTGGGGGCTCGGACTCACAAGGAAGGGAGATGACATCACAGAGTGTAGAAGATGATTGCACGACAGCACCATGCAAAAGTCGTATGACAGCCCGGAGTCACTATTTAGGCATCAGATTAGTCATCCTTCATTATCGCTCCTAACCCTCCTCCCATTACTTGGGCCTTGTTCAGAAACCAGGATGCTGATGAATTTGCAATAAGCATGAAGATCTTTGGCTTCCACATGAGTGCCTCACCTGGGTAGCACATGCCCCTTGTGCTTCAAGGTCACTGCCTGCAGTTTCTGCTTCAGCTTTTTACCCCCCAGTGCTCAGCCCCGAAGAAGACACTGAAAACACCACTGAGAAATACTTTGCATAGAGCAATGCAGGAATTTAGGAAAAAGGAAATCTCCGTGGAAACCTCAGACTACTGAAGGGATTATCTGTGGGGTCACAGATCGTGATTTTGTTGATGGTTACCCTTGATAGTAATGTGTAATCTGAGGTCACCCAAACCAGCAGCTATGAGGGGGCTCTGCAGACAGACAGAGAGGCCAGCCCTGGAGTTTTGGAAACCATAGCAATAAAAGTCCAATGGTCTTCTTTATGATTGTGGGAAGGAGATATTTTTTGAGAAAAATGGCAGTTTTCCACATCTATTATTCTTTTCATGCACCAGATGGCTATACCAAGTGGGTTTTTAAAAAATAGAGAGGTAGGGGCACCTGGGTGGCTCAGTGGGTTAAGCCCTCTGCCTTTGGCTCAGGTCATGATCCCAGGGTCCTGGGATTGAGCCCCGCATCGGGCTCTCTGCTCGGTGGGGAGCCTGCCTACGCCTCTCTCTGTGCCTGCCTCTCTCTGTGCCTGCGGGGCTCTCTGCTCAGCGGGAAGCCTGTTTCTCTTCCTCTCTCTCTCTGACTACTTGTGATCTCTGTCTGTTAAAATGAATAAAAAAAAAAATTTAAAAAAAAATAGAGAGGTAGTGGAAAATAATATTACCGAGAAAAGGAAGCCTACTTCAGCTTCAGCTTTTTAAACCTGTCCTGCGACACAAACATCATGTTTTTATTGTAAACAGAGGCCATTATTTCTGACAAAAGGCCAAGAAGCTTTCCTATTTGTAAGTAGATTAAAAGCAAATGAGAAGGGTTGAATTGTCTTGTTATTTAGTGAAAATTGGTTACATCACCTGATTGAAAGAAAGAACTTTTCCCATAATCTATTAGAAAGTAACTTGCAATAGGTAAAGTATATATGCCAGTTCTTTTCTTTTTAAAGATTTTATTTATTTATTTGAAAGAGAGGGAGAGAGCACAAGCAGGGGGGAGGGGCAGAGGGAGAGGGAGAAGCAGGCTCCCCACTGAGCAGGGAGCCTAATGCACCTTGGGGCTCTCGACCTCAGAACCCCAAGATCATGACTTGAGCTGAAGGCAGACAGGTAACCAACTGAGCCACCCAGCCACCCCTATACGCCAGGTTCTTTAGTTCAATGGCAGAAAGTTGAAAGTTGAGTTTGTGCACTACTCTTTGCCATCTATTTTCATGATATTTAGAACAGATCCAGTAGGTACAAAAAAAACAACAAAACAAACCACAAACCTCTGTCTCAGTGATAAATGAAGCAGAATAAGTATTCAAGGAAATAAAAGATAAAAGACCAGGGGTTTTAAACATATTCATTCTGCTACTTCCCTGAGGCTGTTGAAAACTTACTATTGTTCATGTTCCCCCTGAACACAGAGGCTGAACACAGTTAGTGAAATCTCCTGCTTTGGGAAAGAGGGAGCTATAGTATATATAGAATATAGAATAAAGAATATAGTATATATATATGCACTATATATACTATATACACTATATATAATATATAGTATAGTGTGTATATATATATATATAGTATATATATCTATAAAGAATATAGAATATATAGAATAAAGAATATAGTATATTCTTTGTTCCTGCCACAGGAGAGAAGCTGTGATAATGGGGAAGTCTTTGTGGGAAGGGGAATGGGAAAAGCCCCACACCTTAGAAGGAGCTCCTCCCACTGCTCATTCCTGCAAGAGGGAGAGTGGCCAGAAATGGACCTTGTCTCAGGAAAATCCTGGAATTCCAGAGGTGGCTGAAAATCAGAAACCCTGAGAGCGAGATCAAGCTTCATGATTACCAGTTGTGTGACCTTGGACACGTCACAGCTGTTTCTGGGTCTTCTCCTTCTCTAGAATATGAGCCCAGATCACTTGAAGCATTGGTGAGATCAGAGTGATGAAGATTTGCAGGGACACGTATGCACAAATAACGGTATGCACAGAAACAGACCCTTTCCTTGTCCACGGGTCTGGTGCTTGTACCTTGCCGTCATCTGGCCCGCGGTGCCATGCTCAAGCTCGATTAAGTTTCATGTGTCTTCTCCCGCTGCTGGAAGGCCAAATCTTGTTGCCAACCAGTCCCTGGAGACCAGAATGTGCATGTGCGGCATTTACACTCGAAGAAGAAAATAAAGCTAGAGAAGTGGGTAGCCTACTTCCGAAATTCAGACACCAAACGGAGCAAGCTTGCTACACGAGGCTAGATGCAAAAGGTGGAAGAAATAGGATTCCTCTTGTGCAAGTTTCTTTTAAAATGCGGATATCCTGAACACCAGTAAGCGTGGTCCAGCCAGCATGGCATTTGGAAATGGGGGAGGCTGGAGAGGCAGGGGGCAGATTTTCTTTCTACCTTTATCCACCTGCCTACTTAAAGGGCTGCAGTAGCACTCAGATCAAACAGGAAACAGAACTCCCTTTGTAAAATGCAAAGTGATAGAAATGCCACGGATTATTACTGTCACTGTTTTCCTGGGGGGTAAGGCAGGAGAGTTTGTTAATGAACTATCACAATAGGGTAGGACCTATTGTCCATATCCAGCAGGAATGGACCTTGAAATGCCTTTGTGCCTCCCACTTTTGGGAATGCCAGTCTAGTGTTGGGGAGGGAGAAGTTTCCTTCTCCTCCCCCCTAACCACCCCCCCAAGTTCTTCCAGCTCCTTTAGGGATTAAAATGATATGAGACAGATAAACTCGAGAAGAGAAACAAAGTTTTACCATGTGGGCACAGAGACCCAATAATAAAATTATGACCTAAAGAAATGATCAAAGCAGCTAGCTTTTATACTTTTTAGACAGAGAGACAATGAATTTGTGAAGAACTGACAGGGTGAAGAAAACAGATCTTTGGAAACTTTAATTGTAAGGATTCTAAGCAGAATTTGGGCTGAGGTAGTAGATTAGAAACAAGTGCCAAGTTTTGTTTCTACAGCTTTTTTTTGGCTTTCAAGTTTGTGTCTCTGGCGATAAGGAAATTGTTTTACTTCTTGGCACAGGAGGGTACTTTTTATAGGGAAGATTATTTTCTGTCCTCTGGGGCACAGAGGAGGGTCTGAGTGACCTTACACTGGCTCTTTCTTAAGTAACTTTTATTTAAAATAATCAGTTTGTCAGAGTGACCCATTTTGGGGCCCCCCTACCCTTGACCCCTATGCTAGCCTTAGTGACAAGCCTCTACAAAATGTTGGGCTTTCAATTTGACCAAACAAACTGGAAGTAGGAGGTGATTACTTGAAAGCCCAGCTCCACACAGTGGCATTACTATTGGGGTAGAATCAGAGTTCTGGGCCCAGAGTTCTGCCCCTGGGTCTTGCCTGCTTGCCCTCTAAGGGAGGCTGATGGGACACACGGATAGAGAAACACGGTCTGCAGAGAAATGTAAGTTATTGGTCCCTTGAGTCCTTTGCTCTGAGGAGCAATTCTAATGGACTATTCAAATTTAACGCTTGAATACTAAATCCCTTCTCTCATCCCCTTGGCTTTCTCTTTCCCTTTGAAAGAGACTTCAGGAATTGGCACCAATGTAAATGTTGAACAACACAGACATGGGTTAAGTGGGCTGTTCACATCCGTACAATGGGCCACCATGTAGCTGGATGTGAAACGACTATGATGGAAGAGGCTGGGTGAAAAGAACACCTTCCAGCATAGCGGCTAGGCTCAATTTCCTTTTAGCAGGACAAACAAAACCTCTAGCTGTCTGGGACTCCTGGGTGGCTCAGTCTGTTGAGTGTCTAACTCTTGATTTTGGCTCAGGTCATGATCTCAGGGTCGTGAGATCGAACCCTGTGCTGGGCGTGGAGCCTGCTTAAGATTCTCTCTCTCCTCCACCCAGCTTCAGTGTTCTCTCCCCCTCACCCCCCGCTACAAACAAAACAAAACAAAAAACCCACAGCCGCGTGCAAAATAAGCTAAGAGTATCTACATAAATAAGCTAAGAGTATCTACATACACACAAATATTAACAGTAGTTACTTAAAGATACAAACTATTTTCTTCTTTTCACTTTTCACCATATTCCATATTTTCAACAAAGGATATACGGAATCACTTTATTATCAAAAAGAAATAGGGGCACCTGGGTGGATCAGTGGGTTAAGCCTCTACCTTCAGCTCTGGTCATGATCTCAGGGTTGTGGGATCAAGCCCCACATTGGGCTCTCTGCTCAGCAGGGAGGCTGCTTCCCCCTCTCTCTCTGCCTGCCTCTCTGCCTACTTGTGATCTCTCTCTCTCTCTCTCTCTGTCAAGTAAATAAATAATCTTAAAAAAAAAAAAAGAAATATTACCTCACAAGTAATAAATGATAAAAATAAAAGGACTTATAAATCTTTGGTTTTACAATTTACTTCAATTCTAAAGTGAATCTTGGAAAATGTGACATCAACTTATGTCGATGTGAAAAACATATGGTCAGGCCACCCCAAAATGTGCCACTCTGGCATAAGGATAATTTTGAGCTGAAGGCAATTGAGAAAATGCAGGTGCAGGCTGAGCTCTCTGTCCCCGCTCCCCATCTGCCTAAAAGCAGAACATAAATTCCCTTTGTGAAGGTATCCCCTGCCCCTCAACAACTTCCCATACCAGGACGGGGAAATCAACCTTATCACCAGAGATGAGATAACACTGAGAAAGAATCTATACACATAATCTGTGTAATGTCACAGATTATCAGAGATTACTGACTCACTCTTTTCTTCCATTAGTCTCCCCACCTGTTTACCTTCCCACAATTTGCAACCTCCGAAGCTCAAAGAAAGGTAGACTTGCTTTGGAGCACAAAGAAAGGTACTCCAAGAAAGGTATACTATTTCTGAGGTGTGCAGACAGCCTGTGTGTAGCTTAGTAGATTCCTAAACCCTCCTCAAATTATTGTAATTTAAGGACATTTAATTAATTGAAGGAAGCTAAATTGAATTAATTTCCCATTAGAAAGTGATCCTGCCCGATTCACACTGCCCAGTCCCACTGCATTTACCTACCACAGAGTAGATTATAGGCTCCAATTAAATAACCAACCTTAAATAGACCATTTCTCCTCTATTTACACATTTATATATGTGTGTGCAAACATGTAATATATTTGTATGCATAAGTTGCCATCATGTAATGCATATTGGTCTGTTGCTTGCCTTTTTAGTCCACAATCTGTTAGGTTATATTTCTATATCAATGCATACTGATTTATCTCTTTTTAATGGCAGAATAGTATTTCCTGATATGAATTACCATAATTCATTTAATCTCTTTTTAATAAATATCTTCTTTATAATTTTTACTGAATAAAAACAATGTCACAGTGCAATCCTTACACATAACACATTTCTGCATATGTGGAAGTATTTCTTTAGGAGAGATTCCTAGAAATGCAGTTTTTAGGTCAAAAACCATTGCTTTAAATTTTTAGTGAAACTGCCAAATTGTCTTCCAAGAGGATGTCACCAGTTTTCACTCCCACAAACAGAAGAAGAAAGGGCCAATTTCCTCATACTTGCGTAAGTCAGTATTATCCATCTTTTCTAATTTGGGTATTCTCATGGGTGAAAAATATCTCATTGTTTTAGTGTGCATTTTCCTGATTACTATTGTGGTTGAACATCTTTTCATATGTTTATTGCCATTTGGGTTTTTTCATCTGAGAATTCCCTCTTAAGATCTTTTGTTCATTTTCCCCTACTGATTTTTATCTTTCTTTTTTATATAAAGGAGCTTTTCTATGTTCTGTATGTTAGCCTTTTGCCTATTACATACATTGAAAATATTTTCTCCCAGTGTGTCACTTTTCTCTTAATATTATTTGTTATTTCCTAGCCTAGAGAAATTACTAATTTTGTAAAGTCAAATAAGTGGTTTTTTAGGTTTTTAACCCATGAATGTAAGAAAAATATATATATTTAAAGAGGTGAATTAAAGTCTCTTTACTCTGGGTATTTTTTAAATTAGCATAATTTTAACACGTGTATAGATTTGTGTAACCACCACCACATAGGGAATTAAGAATAGCTCCATCACCCCAAAATGTCCCTGTGGTATCCCATTTTAGTTATGCTTTCCCCTTACCCTAGTCCCTGGCAACTTCTGATCTGTTCTTCATCACTGCAATCTTGTCTTTTCCAGATGTCATATAAACAGACTCATCGAGTGTGCAACCTTTTGAGAAATAACCTTTTGCTTATTTCACTGAGCATAATGCCTTTGAAATTCACTTCAGGCATTGAACATATTAATAGTTCTTTCTTTTTCATTACTGGGTGGTGTTCCACTGTACAGATGTAGCCATGGTTTACTTATTTATTTACTGAAGATCATTTAGGTTGTTTCCAGTCTCTGGTAGTTTTGAATAGAAGTATCATAAATATTCATATTTTTATATGTGCAATTTTTTGTGTGAATATAGGCAGAAGTTTCAAATTTTTATAAGAAAATGTAAGTTTGCTATCAATTTATTCTATTAGGGACTGTGTTTTTGTCATCATAACTAACAATTCTTTGCTTAACCCTGACCATTTTCTTCTGTTTTTTTTTTTTTTTCCTAAAAGGCTTATTCTTCTACACTTACATTTCTTTTTTTTAAGTTTATTTATTTATTTTTAGTTATCTCTACACCCAACTTGGGGCTCGAACTCATGGCCCCACTATCAGGGGTCACACACTCTCCTAACTGAGCCAGCCAGGTACCCCCACTTACATTTAAATCTATGAATCACTTGCAGTTAACTTTGCTCTAAGTTGTGAGGTTTAGGTTGAGGTTCATTTTTCTGTATGTAACTCTCCAATTTTTCTAATACTTTTTGTTGAAAAGCGTGTTCTTTCTCCATTTAATTGCTTTTGAGCATTTATCAAAATCAGTTGGCCATAATTGTATGGATCTTTTTCTGAACTCTTTATCCTGTTTTATTAATCTATGTGTTTATCTCTTCAGCAATATCACACTGTCTTGATTAACATAAGGTTAATACTAAATCTTAAAATCAGGTAGTGTGATTCCTTTAACTTCTTTTTCTTTTTCAAAATTGTTTTGACTTTTGGAATTCCTTTGGTTTTATGTACGAATTTTGGAGCCAATTTGTCTGTATCTTCAAGACTTTATGCTATAGAGTAGTAGAATGAGTATTGACATCTTTACTATGTTGAGTCTTCTAATCCATAAATACAGGGCATTTTACCCCTTACTGAGACCTTTTTAAAAAATGTCTTTCATCGGCATTTTGTAGATTTCATTATATAAATCCTGTGCCTGTTGGGTTAAACTCATACCTAAGTATTTGGTTTTTTGTTGTTTCTGAATGATTGAAAAAATATATTTAATCTTCCACCACTGACTGTTAATATGTAAATTATATTGACAGATTTCCAAGTTTTTGAACTAGCCTTACATTTGGAAATAAACCCCCTTGGTCATGGTGTATTTTTTCTCCTATATTTTGCTGGATTTAACTAATATTTTATTGAGGATTTTTGTGTCTATGTTTATAAGGGATCTAGTATGAGGTTTTCTCTTTTTTTTTTTAATGTTTGTCATTTTGGTATCAGTGTAATGTCGGCCTCATAAAATGAGTTAGGAAATGCTTTCTATTTTCTGGAGTAAAATGTGTAGAATTGTTGTTATTTCTTCTTTAAATGTTTGATAGAATTTGAAAGTGAAATCATCTGGACCTGGGGATCTCTTTTCCAGAAATTTTAAACCACACATTCAGTTTATTTAGTAGTTAAAGGACTACTGAGGCTATCTATCTCATCTCAGGTAAGTTTAGTAGTTTGTGATTTTTGAGAAATTGATCCACTTTATTTCCATTCTCAAATGTATGAGCATAGAGTTGTTCACATATTCAATTATTATCCTTTTAATATCTGTAGGACATAGTGCTATCCCTTCTTTCATTCCTGCTATTGGTAATTTTTATTTTTCTCTCTTTTATCCTTTGTCAATTTTGCTAGAAATTTATCAGTTGTATTCAATTTTTTTCACAGAACTAGCTTTTGGTTTCGATTTTCTCTATTTCTTAATGGTGCTTACTGTTTTGTATTCATTGATGTCTACTCTTGTCCTTGTTATTTTCTTCCTTCTGCTTGCTTTGGGTTTGCTTTGTTCTTATTTTTCTAGTTAATAAAGGAGAGAGCTTAGTATTATTGATTTGAGACCAGTTTTCTGTTAAAATCATATGGGGAGATGAACCATGAGAGACTGTGGACTCTGAGAAACAAACTGAGGGTTTTGGAAGAGGGGGTTGAAGGGTTGGGTGAACCTGGTGGTAGGTATTAAGGAGGGCATGTATTGCATGGAGTACTGGGTGTGATGCATAAACAATGAATCTTGGAACACTGAAAAAAATAAAATAAAGTTTTTAAAAAAAGAAAGAAAAAGGAAAAAATATTATAAGCATTGAATGCTATAAATTGCCCTTAGCTGAATCTCACACATTTTGATATTTTTTAATTTTCATTTTTGTTTAGTTCAAAAGATTTTCTAATTTTCCTTAATTCTTCTTTGACCTGTGGGTTATTGAGATGTGTTTTATTTGATATCCAAGTATTTAGAGAGTTCTTTTTATCTTTATATTATTGGTTTTTAGTTTGATTCCATTATGCTCAGCTAACATATTTTGTATGATGTTGAATATTTTTCATTTGTTTGAGATCTATCTTGATGAATGTTCCATGTGAACTTGAAAACTCTGCTGTTGTTGGGTGCAATGTCCTATAAACATCAATGAACTTCAGTTATTTGAAGATATTCTGTATCACTGTATTGTCACTAATTTTCTATATCTATTAGTTCTGCTGATTACTGAGACAGGACTATTAGAATTTCCAAATATAATTATGGATTTATTTCTTTTTCCTTTCATTTTGTCAGTTTTTGGTTTATCTGTTTTGAAGATGCACACATATTTAGGACTATTGTGTCTTACTATTGAATTGACCATTTTTTTATCAGATCATGTGAATATTAATATATTCACACCACTTTTCTTCTGACTAGTGTTTGCATGACATATTTTTGAAATCTTTTGACCATGTATTATTATATCCTTGTATATAATTTTATTCAAAAGGTGTTTCTTATCCACCTATATCATTATATCAAAATTGTGTTTTTCACAGCCAGCATATAGTTGGGTCACATTTTTTAAAAACTTATCTAACAATCTCTGTTTTTTAATGGTGTATTTTTATTATTTGCATTTAAGGTAGTTATTTATATCTTCATATTTAGGTGTGCCATTCTAGTTTGTTTTCTGTTTTTTCCTCAGTTTTTCATTCATCTGTTTTGTCTTTCTTACGTTTTTTTGGGTTACTTGAACATTTTTCTATTCCATTTTAACTTTTCCATTGTGCTTTTGCTATATTTCTTGGAACAGGTTTTTTAGTGATTGAACTTAGCTTTTCATAACCTATTTAGAATCAATACTTTACCACTTCAAAAGAAATGTAAAAAACTTGCCACCGTATAGGTCCTTCCCCTTTTATTTTTTATCTGTATCAAATATGACATCTACATAGATTGAAAATTGCCTTTTTAAACAAACGTTTAAACCATTCTTATCCACATTCATTTCCTTATGAACTTTATAAACCATTTGTCAATGTCCTTACAACAGTTATCTGGGCTTTTGATTGAAATTATAAGTATGTGGGGGGAATTACCATGCTTGGCACATAAGAGATCCCCTGTAAATATTTGTTGAGTGAATGAGCAATTTGTATTACTTAGAGTTCCCATAGAGCAACATGGTATGCCTTTCCATTTACTTACATATTTTAAGTTCTCTTTTTAAAAATACTTAGTCTAGGGGTGTCTGGGTGGCTCAGTCAGTTAAACATCTGCCTTTGGCTCGTGTCATGATCCCAGGGTCCTGGGATTGAGCCCATTCAGGTCCTTGCTCAGCAGGAAGCCTTCTTCTCCTCTCCTTCTGCCCCTTCCCACCACTTGTGCTCTCTCTTATGCTCTGCTCTCTCTCTTTCTCAAATAAGTAAATATAATCTTTAAAAAAAAATTTTAGGGGCGCCTGGGTGGCTCAGTGGTTAAAGCCTCTGCCCTCGGCTCAGGTCACGATCTCAGGGTCCTGGGATCAAGCCCCACATCAGGCTGTCTGCTCGCGGGGAGCCTGCTTCCCCCTCTCTCTCTGCCTGCCTCTCTGCCTACTTGTGATCTCTGTCTGTCAGATAAATAAATAAAATCTTTAGAAAAAAAATGTTTTAAATAGAAAAATTTAAAAACTTATTCTATCCAGATGTCATAGAATTAATCTACATATGAGTGGCTCAATTTGAACCAACCTTAATACTCTGACTCCCTTAGCCATAACTGATATGTCCAGAAATGGACATCTGACCCAAATTGTGACGACTATAG
The DNA here is from genome assembly GCA_003697995.1 of Taxidea taxus jeffersonii. Lineage (NCBI taxonomy): Eukaryota > Metazoa > Chordata > Mammalia > Carnivora > Mustelidae > Taxidea > Taxidea taxus. Next base: position 25,232 of record RCUC01150774.1, read on the forward strand.
GCCTTATGAAAATTTAAAATTCAGAAACAGAAAAATTGTTGTACTTTCTCTGAGCCAGTAGATGGAGTGAAATGTGGAGTGCTGCATGTCATGGCACTGTCCCATATGGGAGAAGCCTCCAAAGGCAGGAGACGAAGCTCTGAAGCCATTTATTATGTTCTTGGTTCTAGTTATTTCAGAAGCCCAGCTGAACTCTTGCTCTTCCTGCAATTAAGAGACAAAATCGTCCCTTTTAGCCTAAATTTGTTCAAATTGAGTTTCTGTCATTTAAAACCAAAAGAGTCCTAACTATCATAAATATCCATAGTGATTCAAAGAGGGTTCTTTCCACAGTGCCAAGTAAATATCACTAGAGAAACTACTTTCATGAATAGGTAATGATTATTATTATAATAATTATCCACTAAGTATTAATATATATAGTAGCTTTTAACACATTTAAGAGTGCTAGAAAACTATTTTCAAAACGTTTAAGAATTTTCCTTGTAATCTTGCCCAACTTAATTATCTAGTAAATGATAGATAACGCAAGTCAATCAAAGATAAAATTTAGAGTAGCCCTTTTCAAATTATCTTAAATTATGAATTAATTAAATATTGTAGTGCTAATTTTTTTCAGGTGCTATAATAAGCTACCATAATTAGAAACCGCAGAGATTTTTCTAAAAATATGAAAAGTCTCACAAACATTTCAATAGTAACAGACGGGACTGCCAAATGACTTACTAGTGATATTATTATTCCACTAATGTCATAACTCAAAATAAAATCCTATGTAAACCTTTAGCTGTTAATGTTCTAGGGTAAAAAAGAAGAACCTAGGGAATTACTTATCCTGACATAGCGAGGCTCATTTGCTCTCTTTGCTCCCCATAGCTGGGGCTTGTTATATTCTCCTACAGTCTCTTCCTCTTCTTACCAACCCCCGCCCCCGCAACACACACTCACACTCTAAAGCCAACCCAATTCTTGCTCAGTTTTAAGATAGATTTAAGAAACCCTCCCCAGAAGCATTGAAGTTTGTGGTTAAGTGAGCTTAAGACTATATTCTTGTTCTGATCTTGTTCCTTACAACAAACTTAAGGCCCGGCTTTAACTACCTGACAAAATTCCATGGCTCTAGAGGGTAAGAATCTGAACTACCTCCTCAGGCTCTTAGCTCTGAAACCCAGAGCCTTGACCCTGAACCCTGGTGTTTGCACCAGGCCCCATTGCCCTTGCTAGAGCTTCTTGATGCCAACTGCCCAGCTGTTTTTTACCCACCACAGAACCTCCTTCTTGCTGTGCTCACCACACCTGCCAGGACATCTTCCTGATGCAGGATAACCTGTGCCCTATACATTCACTTTCTATCTTCTTCTAGGACCTCCATCTAATCAGATAGAAGGAACTAGATCCCACAATTAAGCCTTCCATCAGCTGCTCTTTGGGCTAATACCTTAACCATAGTACTAGCATACCCTGAAAACCTGGTCTTCACTCTCTGTGTAAATCTTTTCCTGATGACTAGGCAGAATTGTTTCTACACCTGGAAACTATAGCATTTTCTGTGAGACTTTATTATAAGATGTAACAAATGTCATTGTAATTGTTTACCCAGGTATTCCTTGAAGATGAGCACCATATTCTATTCAACCTTACATTCCAAGTGCTTAAGCATACTTCTAAACCTTATAGATACTCAATAAATGTGCCTAATAGTAAAGTTCAAGTGTAATAATGCCTCAAAAATGTTCTCTATTACATAGCATGTGACCATCACCAGTTATTCAGAAAAGCTATAGATCATTTTTGTGATTGGTAATCTTACACAATAAAATGTCCTCCCTCTACTAAGCACCATGGTATCCAGGAAAAAGAAGAAAGACCACTATTTCACTTCATCTAAATCTATCTTAAAGAGACGTAATGATGCTTCCGTTTTTCAGGCCATAATAGTAAGAAATTCAAGGCCAATACTGCTTTTTTCTAACTATTTCAGTGCCTGTGTTTGACCTTTTGCTCTATAGCACTCATCAATTTTAACAATGAATTCTGGAATACGGGATATCATAGTATGATGACAAAGTAAGAGGACTAACATATTAACAACTATTTAAAAATCATAGGAATGCATGGCACAAAGTTTAAGATAACAAAAATGCATGATATAAAGGTTAAGACCATAGAATTCTGAGTCATATTCATGATGAAATCCTGAGCCTCACTGTGTAATATTAAGCTACTGTTGACTTAACCTCTGTAAGGCTCACATTTGTCCTCTCTAGATGGGGATATTATTAAATAAGGTAATGTATTTAATGTTTGAAACATAGTACCAGGTCAGGCACACAGAAAGTGTTTTTTCTTAAGCTATTTTTTATCATTATTAACTATTAGCTATCATAGGCTTATAGAAGCAACAATGTTTCTTTTCCTTTTTTGGTATTTATTAATTCAAAACTGCTTATTAGGGGCACCTGTGTGGCTAAGTTTATTAAACATCTGCCTTTGGCTCAGGTCATGATCCCAGGATTCTGAGATGGAGTCCTACATTGGGGTCCTTGCTCAACAGAGGGTCTGCTTCTCCCTCTCCCTCTGCTGCTCCCCCTGCTTGTTCTCTCTCTATATATATCAAATAAATAAATAAAATCTTTAAAAAAATGTTTATTGAACACCTTACCATATATGAGAGACTAAACAAAGTATCATGGGGAATACGAAACTGTGATATATACTGTCTGCCTGCACAAGCCTATAATCCAAAGGAGGGATAAAACAATGGGCAAAAAACTACTTGCAAGGACAGTAAATAGGAGGTGGCCCCCAAAAGTCACCAAGAATTTGGCAAATGGAGGGAGAAGACATACACTATCTCTGAGGGGAGGAGCCCTGTGTGCTCCACGTGATCATAGGCACCTAAGAGGTGTCCCTTAAATGCCTGTTCTTTGCCTGATACCATGAATGTTCTGGACGGGCAAAAAGTAGTGGCTCTATATAAATGCCAGTCTGAGGAACTTGAAGGATTTTTTTCTGTTTCTGCTAATTATGATTCTACCTCAGTGATATTTAATTGTATGGTATCCTTCAAGAACGCGTAAAGGGATCCTTGCAAGAGTGCCTAATAGGCACTCATTAATTCAGCCAAGCTAAACGAACTGTAAACGAAACTGACAAATGTTATTATCCCACTTGCTATATTTTTCTATATTTCTCTTTTTATATCCAGCAGAAGATAGTTTGAAGATCTCAAGACTCCTGACACAGTGCAAGGAGCCAAAGGGCCAAAGATAATTAGTGTGGACTGGTGCTGAATCCATTTTCCTTTCATCTTTAATGTGTCGTAAAAGCCATTGGAGTATCAACCCAAAGGCTTGGATTCAATAGTTTTGATGTCCCTTAAAAGACATGAAATTTAATTATCCCATCACTATACCCCCTACCCCCCATTCTTGGTCTGTAGGCAGAAGCGAGGCAGCACTGACTTGAAGAGGAGGGCTAGTTTTCTGTGCTACATGTCCTAGAGAAGGATAAAGCCACTGCCCATGGGAGAGTTGGAAGAGAGGTTCTTTCCAAAGGCTTATGTCCTAGGGATGAAAAACAAGGATGACTACTTTAGCTGATACCAAGATTATGAAATCTGTGCTGGGTTTGTATGGAATCAGTTTGTAGATGACCATGGGGCAAGTTTGGAGGGTGTGTGCTCATCTTGAGTCTTGAATTATACCATTCAACATTTATTCTAGGCTCTGCAAATCTTCTCTTTGTAGTCCTCTTTTTTTTTTAAAGGGAGAATGTGAATGGGGTGGGGGAGGGGTAGAAGGAGAGAGAATCTCAAGCAGACTCTGCACTGAGCACAGAGCTCAATGCAGGGTTCTATCCCACGACCCTGAGATCATGACCTGAGCCAAATCAAGAGTGGGACGCTTAACAGACTGAGCCACCCAGGCGCACCTGCAGCTCTTTTTTTTTTTTTTTAAGATTTTATTTATTTATTTGACAGAGAGAGAGATCACAAGTAGGCAGAGAGGCAGGCAGATAGAGGGGGAAGCAGGCTCCCTGCTGAGCAGAGAGCCCAATGCGGGGCTTGATTCCAGGACTCTGAGATCATGACCTGAGTTGAAGGCAGAGGCTTAACCCACTGAGCCACCCAGGCGCCTCTGCAGTTCTTCTTTTAAACACAAATTCTTCTGGCAAAGGCAAAATATTGCTGCAGTATTGCTATACTTTAACAAGAATTGGTTTTTCAGAATCTTTCTAATCATCGCCATCATGTCATTCTCACAATCACAGCCATCATTTATCAAGTACCTATTTGATTCCAGGCACACTGTATTGGGGCTAGAAG
>RCUC01150775.1:0-49762 GCA_003697995.1 Taxidea taxus jeffersonii
GGCTGCAGGGGCAAGAGTGTCCACCACGTGTTGTGCTCACAAACGTGGCCACCACCTGTCCCCACATAGCGCTATCACAGTATCCCTGTCTCTATTCCTGTGCTGCGCTTTCTGTCATTCCCTAACCTGTCCATTCCCCTAGTCCCCTGCTCTCCGGCAACCCGCCATGTGCTCTGTGTTTTCTGCATCTGTTTCTGGGTTTTGTTCATTTGTATCTTTGATTTGTTAGATTCCACATCTAAGTGAAATCATTCGGCATTTGTCTTTCTCTGACTTATTTAAACTAGCAGAACACCCTCTAGGTCCACCCATGTTGTCACAAATGGCAGGATCGTGTCCTTTTTCATGGCTGAGTGACACCATTGTCTACAGAGACAACATCTCTGTTCACACAGCTCTGGAAGAGAACAGGGTTGCATGTATGTTTCTCACGTTGGTGCTTTCATTTTTGGGGGGCAAATGCCCAGTAGTGTGACTGCTTGGTCACAAGGGAGGCCCGTGTTTGTAATTTCTGAGGTGCCCCCCACCGTCTCCCACAGTGGCCGCTGACATGCCCACCTGCGGCGCATGGGGCTTTCTCCACAGCCTCACTGACACTTGCTGTTCCTTATGGTTTTGATTACAGCCATTCCGTCAGGGGTGCAGTGATGTCTCGTTGTGGTCCCTGAGGAAATGCGACAGATTTCTGTGTATTGATTTTTGTATGCTGTGATTTTCTGAATCTGTGGACCCGCTCCAGTAGTCTTCAGTGGAGTCTTTTGGGTTTCCTACATACAGCATCGTGTCAGAACCTGCAAACTGGGAGGGTTTGGCTGATTCCTTACCCATTCGGGTGCATTCTGCTTCTTTCTGTTGGCTGACTGCTGGGGCTAGAACTCCTGGTTCTAGGTCGAATAACAGTGGTGAGAGTGCATGTCACGATCCTGCTGCTGACCCTGCGGAAAGCTCCCAGTTTCTCCCCATTGAGGACGAGGCACGCTGTCAGTTCTTCATACAAGGCCTTCATCAGGTGGAGCTCTGTTCCCTATGAGCATCCTTGTTGAGGGCTTTTATCAAGAATGGATGTTGTCCTTGGTCAAATGCTTTCTCTCCACCTAGTGAAATACTTTTAAAATCCTTTCTCTTATTGATGTGATGGATCACACCGATTGATTTGCAAATACTGAACCACCCTCGCAGCCCTAGAATAAATCCCACTTGATTGTCCTGAATGACTTTTATGATGTAGTGTTGGATTTGGTTTGCTAATATCTCGTTAAGGATTTCTGCATAGTCATAGCCATGTCATGTAGCTGTCTCTTTTGTCATATCCTTGCCTGGTTTTGGTATCTGTGTGATGCTGGCCTCAGAAGGAATGAGGATGTCTGTCCTCCTCTTCCTTAAATGTTTGGTGGAATTCACCATTGAAACTGCCTGGTCCTGGCCTCTCGAATTTTCTGATAATCGATTCCATTTCTTGCTGGTCATCAGTCTGTTCAGATTTTCACTTTCTTCCTGTTTCAGTTTTGGTAGGTTATGTGTTTCCAGCAATCTATCCATTTCTTCCAGGTTGTCCGATTGGTTGGTGTGTAAATTTTTACAATATTATCTTATAATTCTATTTTTTGAGGTGGTGTTATTTTTCCTCTGTCCTTTTGTGATTTTGTTAATTTGCATCTTCTATATCCCCTCTCTTTTTATGGCTCTGGCTAGAGATTAATACATTTGGTTAATCTTTCTAAGAACCATCGTTTGGTTTCACCCATCTGTTCGATTGTTTTGTTTCCTTCCTTTCTTTTTTAGTTTCTATATCATCTATTCCTGCTCCAATTTTTATTATTTCCTTTCTTCTGCTGATTTTGGATTTTGTTACTTCTTGTTCTAGCTCCTTTAAGTGCAAAGTAAATTGTTCCTTTGACATTTTTCTTGTTTCATGGGGTAGACGGTATGGGCATCTCTTTCCATCATAGAACTGCTATTTAGAACCATGTTTTCTTTATCTAAATTTTGATATCATCTTAATTACAGTATAGATAACATACAATGGTACATTACTTTCAGGAGAATGATATAGTGTTCAGCATTTTTTAAAAAAATTTTTATTATGGTAGTTACCATACAGTACATCATTAGTTTTTGATACAGTGTTCCAATATTCACTGTTTACATATAACCCCTAGTGGACTGTGCAATATATGACCTCCTTAATACCCACCACCGGGTTAACCCACCCCCCTACCCCCATCCCCTCCAAAACCCTTTCTTTCTCAGAGTCCACAGTCTCTCATGATTCATCTCCCCCTCTTATTCCCCCCAACTCACTTCTCCTCTCCATCTCCCCATGTTCTCCATGTTATTCCTTATGCTCCACAAGTAAGTGAAACCATATGATAATTGACTCTGCTTGATTTATTTCACTCAGCATAATCTCTTCCAGTCCCGTCCACATTGATACAAAAGTTGGGTGTTCATCCTTTCTGATGGAGGCATCATACTCCATAGTGTATATGGACCACATCTTCCTTATCCATTTGTCTGTTGAAGGGCATCTTGGTTCATTCCACAGGTTGGCGACTGTGGCCATTGCTGCTATGAACACTGGGGTACAGATGGCACTTCTTTTCACTGCATCTGTATCTTTGGAATAAATACCCAGCAGTGCAATTGCAGGGTCATAGGGTAGCTCTATTTTTAATTTCTTAAGGAATCTCCACACTGTTTTCCAGAGTGGCTGCAACAACTTGCATTTCCACCAAAAGTGTAAGAGGGCTCCCCTTACTCCACATCCTCTCCAACATTTGTTGTTTATGGCCTTATTGATTTTGGCCATTCTAACTGGTATAAGGTGGTATCTCAGTGTGGTTTTGATTTGACTCTCCCTGATGGCTACTGATGATGGACACTTTTTCATGTGTCTATTAGCCATTTGTATGTTTTCTTTGGAGAAGTGTCTGTTTGTGCCTTCTGCCCATTTTTGGACATGATTATCTGTTTGGTGTGTGTTGAGTTTGAGGAGCTCTTTATAGATCTTGGATATCAGCCCTTTGTCTGTACTGCCATTTGTGAATATCTTCTTCCATTCTGTGGGTTGCCTCTTTGTTTTGTTGACTGTTTCCTTTGCTGTGCAGAAGCTTTGATCTTCATGAAGTCCCAAAAGTTCATTTTTGCTTTTGTTTCCTTTGCCTTTGGAGACATGTCCTGAAAGAAGTTGCTGTGGCCAATGTCCAAGAGGTTACTGCCTATGTTTTTCTCTAGGATTCTGATGGATTCCTGCCTCACGTAGAGGTCTTTTACCCATTCTGAGTTTATCTTTGTGTCTGGTGTAAGAGAACGTTCAAGTTTCATTCTTCTACACATAGCTGTCCAGTTTTCCCAGTACCACTGATTGAAGAGATGGTCTTTTTTCCACTGGATATTTTTTCCTGTTTTGTCAAAGATTATTTGAGCATAGAGTTGTGGGTCCATATCTAGGCTCTCTACTCTGTTCCACTGGTCTATGTGTCTGTTTTTGTGCCAGTACCATGCTGTCTTGGTGATCACAGCTTTGTAGAAAAGCTTGAAATCAGGCAATGTGATGCCCCCAGCTTTGTTTTTCTTTTTCAGCATTTCCTTGGCAATTCGGGATCTCTTCTGGTTCCACACAAATTTTAGGATTGTTTGTTCCAGCACTTTGAAAAGTGCCGGTGGAATTTTGATCAGGGTGGCCTTGAAAGTATAGATTGCTCTGGGAAGTATAGACATTTTAACAATGTTTAGTGTTCTGATGCATGAGCATGTAATGCTTTTCCACCTTTTTGTGTCTTCTTGGATGTCTTTAATGAGTGTTCTGTAGTTCCTTGAGTACAGATCCTTTACCTTTTTGGTTAGGTTTATTCCCAGGTATCTTAAGGATTTTGGTGCTACAGGAAATGGAATCGATTCTCTAATTTCCCTTTATGTATTTTCATTGTTAGTGTATAAGAAAGCAACTGATTTCTGTACATTGATTTGGTATCCTGCCACATTACTGAATTTCTGAATGAGTTCTAATAGTTTGGGGGTAGAGTCTTTTGGGTTTTCCATATAAAGTATGTCATCTGCGGAGAGAGAGTTTGACTTTTTCTTTGCCAGTTTGAATACCTTTTATTTCTTTTTGTTGTCTGATTGCTGTTGCTAAGACTTCTAGCACTATGCTAAACAACAGTGGTGAGAGTGGACATCCTCATCATGTTCCTGATCTCCATGGGAAGGCTGTCAGCTTTTCTCCATTGAGAACGATATTTGGTGTGGGTTTTTCATAGATGGATTTTATGTAATTGAAGAATGCTCCCTCTATCCCTATACTCGGAAGAGTTTTAATTGGGAAAGGGTGCTGTATTTTGTCAAATGCTTTTTCTGCATCTATTGAGAGGACCATGTGGTTCTTCTCTTATTAATTTGTCCCATCGATTGGTTGATTTGCAAATATTGAACCACCCTTGCATCCCAGGGATAAATTCCACCCAGTCATGGTGGATAATATTTTTAATGTACTATTGGATCCTATTAGCTAGGATTTGTTGAAAATCTTGGCATTCGTATTCATCAGGGATATTGGTATGAAATTCTCCTTTTTGGTGGGGTCTTTGCCTGGTTTGGGGATCAGGGTAATGCTGGCTTCATAGAGTCCAGAAGTTTTCCTTCTGTTTCTATTTTTTGAAATAGCTTCCAGAGAGTAGGTACTATTCTTCTTTTAATGTTTGGTAGAATTCTCCAGGGAATACATCACGTCCTGGGCTCTTGTGTTTTGGGAGGTTTTAATCACTGCTTCAATCTCATTACTAGATATTGGTCTATTCAGGTTGTCAATTTCTTCCTGTTTCAGTCTTGGAAGTTTATAGGTTTCCCAGAAGGCATCCATTTCTTCTAGTTTGCTTAACTTATTGGCATATAGCTTGATAATAATTTCTGTGGTGTTAGTCATGATCTCTCCCCTTTCATTCATAATTTTATTAATTTGGAACCTTTCTCTTTTCTTTTGGATTAGTCTGGCCAGTGGTTTATCAATCTTGTTAGTTCTTTCAAAGAACCAGCTTCTAGTTTTGTTGATGTGTCCCACTGTGTCTCTGGTTTCTAGCTTACTGATCTCTGTTCTAATTTTAATTTCCCTTCTATTGTGTGAGGTAGACTTAATTTGTTGTTGATTCTCCAGTTATTTAATGTATAAAGAGAATTGGTGTATTCAGGATTTTTCTGTGTGTGTGGGGTGGGGGGGGGCTTTTTTTTTTTTTTTTTTGAGGGAGGCTTGGATGGCTATATATTCGAATCCCTCTCAGGACCGCCTTTGCCATATCCCCTTAGGTTTTGGACTGATGTGTCTTTGTTCTCATTGGTTTCCATGAATTGTTTTTCTTGAGCAGGATGGTCTTTAGCTTCCAAGTGTTTGAATTTCTCCCAAACTACTTTTTCTTGTGACTGAGTTCCAGTTTCAAAGCATTGTGGTCTGAGAATACGCAGGGAATAATCTCCATCTTTTGGTATCAGTTGAGCCCTGATTTGTGACCTGCTATGTGGTCTATTCTGGAGAAAGATCCATGTGCACTTGAGAAGAATGAGTATTCTGTTGTTTTAGGTTGGAATGGTCTATATGTATCTATGAGGTCAAGCTGGTCCAATCTGTCATTCAAAGCTCTTGTTTCTTTGTTGATTTTCTGCTTAGATGATCTATCTATTGCCGAGAGTGGTGTGTTAAGATCCCCTACTATTAATGTATTCTTATCAATGTGACCCTATTTTGATTAATAGTTGTCTTATATAGTTGGCTGCTCCCGTATTGGGGGCATAAGTATTTACAATTGTTAGATCTTCTTGGTAGATAGACCCTTTAAGAATGATGTAGTGTCCTTCTGTATCTCTGACTACAGTCTATAGTTTAAAATCTAATTTGTCTGATATGAGAACTGCTACCCCAGTTTTCTTTTGAGGCCCATTGTCATGAAAGGTGGCTCTCCATCCCTTCACTTTCAGTCTGGACAGATCTTTAGGTTCAAAACGAGTCTCCTGTAGACAGCATATGGATGGGTCCTGTCGTTTTATCCAATCTGCAACCATGTGCCATTTTATGGGAGCACTCAGGCTGTTCATGTTGTGAGAAATTATTGAAAAATATGTTTTTATTGTCACTATGTTGTCTGTGAGGTGCCCTGAATATGTCTTGCCAGCTCTATCTGGCTTGCCAGGTTTCTGTGGGCAGGTCTGATGTTATTCTCAAGTTCCCCGCTCTGTATGTAAGGAATCTCTTCCCCTAGCTTCCCTGAAAATATTTTCTCTAATTTTGCCATTCTCAAATTTCACAATCACATGCCGGTAGGTGTTTCTACCCTTGTTATTGGGGGGGGGGGGGTGTCCTCCTTGCCCCTAGGACACAAACACTTGTCCCATTCCCCAGATTAGGGAAATTCTCAGCTAGGCTTTGCTCAACTATATCTTCCAGTCCTCTCTCTCTCCACACCCTCAGGGATCCCATTAATTCTGACATTGGAACGTTTCATGGTGTCATTTATTTCTCTAATTCTGTTTTCATGGCTTCTAAGCTGTTTTTTCCAGGCCTCCTCTTGATCCTTTTCTATTAAGTTGTTCTCTAGATCACAAATTCAATCTTCTGCCTCATTTACCCTAGCTGTTAGGTATCTAGATTGGACTGGATTTCATTGATAGCATATTTTAAAGATTCTATTTATTTATTTGACAGAGAGAGAGACAGAGAGACATCACAAGTACGGAGGAGGGGGGAAGCAGGCTCCCTGATGAGCAGAGAGCCTGATGGCAGGGCTTGATCCCAGAACCCTGAGATCATGACCTGAGCTGAAGGCAGAGGCTTAACCCACTGGGCCACTCAGGTGCCGCCCCCTTATTGATCTCACTCCTGCCCTTAGAGATTCTATGTTGCCACTAATGATTTTCTCCAATCTAGCCATTGTCTGCGACCCTGAATTCTATTTCCAACATCTTGCTTATATCCATATCCATATCCAATAGGTCTGTGGCAGGGGTCACAATATCTGAATTTTTCCTCTGTTGAGGGGGGGGTCCTCCTCCTAGTCATTTTGGTGAGAGGTGGTGGAGGGGATTTATAGATGAAAATATCAACCACAATCCAGGCAAGGTGCATCCTCACCACTGATGATCTCCTGCCCCCATAGAGATCCACAAGTGTATAATCCTACATCTCAGGCTGATTTCATGGGTGTTCAGAGTGTTCTGGTAGATATCTAGCTCAATTCAGGGACCGCTTGAAATTGGATCTCCTACTCCTCCACCATCTCCCCCTCCCCTCTGTTCAGCATTTCTAACCATGACTCAGTGCTCCTCACAGTAACTGTACTCTGTTGTGACTTTCATAAGTCACCATCTGTTTTTAATTTCCTCTCCAACTTCTTTAGGGACCCACTGGCTGTTCAGTAGCATGTTTCTTAGCTTCCATATGTTTGTTTCCCAGTTTTTTTTTTTTCTGTAGTTGATATAGTTTCTTACCTTTGTGGTCTGAAAAGGTTACCTAAAAGGGATTTCACTCTTCTTCAGTTTATCATGAGACTCGTTTTGTGGCCTAACATGTGACCTGTCATGGACAGTATTCTACACATACTTGGAAAGCATGTGTACCTTGCTGTTTCTGAAGGCAAGGTGATGGAGGTCTCAGTTAAGGTCATCTGGTCTAATGGCTTATTCAATGACACAGATTCTTCACTAATTTTCTGCAAGGATGTTATCTCCACTGTTGTTCTAAGTGAGGTGTTAAAGTCCCCGACTGTTACCAGATTATGGCCAGTGTCTCTATGACTATTTATGTATTTAGGAGCTCCAATGGTGGTGCATAAATACAACTGTCACACAGTCCTGATGGACTGACCCCTTTGTCATTACGTGATGGCTTTTCTTTGCCTCTTGCTTTAAAGTCCACATTGTGTAGGTGTGACCTTGGCATTGTTCCCCAGACTGTCTGCATGGTCTATCTTTGTCCATTTTTTCTTGTCCATTTCTGACCCTGTGCTGATTGACTGGAGCATTTAGACCATGTGCACTTAGCGTACTTATTGACAGGAACTCCAATACTGCCATTTTATTCATTGTTTCCTGGTTACTTTTTTTTTTTCTTTTCTTTTTAAGATTTTATTTATTTGACAGACAGAGATCACAAGTAGGCAGAGAGGCAGGCAGAGAGAAGGGGGGAAGCAGGCTCCACGCTGAGCAGAGAGCCCGATGCGGGGCTTGATCCCAGGAACCTGGGATCATGACCTTGAGCCGAAGACAGAGGCTTTAACCCACTGAGCCACCCAGGCGCCCCTCTGGTTACTTTTGTAGTTGTTCTCTATTATGTGCTTTTCCTGTTGCCCTGTTTCTTAGTGATTTTCTGTAGATTATGCTTGGCTTTACTTTTCTGTATCTTTTATATAGGTTTTGGGTTTGTGCTGGCATGAGGTACACATATAGGATCCTCAGTATATAGCAGTTTGTATTAAGTTCATGGTCCACTTAAGTTTAAACATGTTCTAAAAGAACTTTTTTCTGCGGCTTCCATATGTTATTTATAAGTTGTCATACTGTACACCTTTTAAGTCATAATTTTTTTAAAGATTTTATTTATTTATTTGACACAGAGAGAGATCACAAATAGGCAGAGAGGCAGGCAGAGAGAGGGGGTGGGGAAGCAGGCTCCCCGCTGAGCAGAGAACCCGATGCGGGACTCAATCCCAGGACCCTGAGATCATGACCTGAGCCGAAGGCAGAGGCTTAACCCTCTGAGCCACCCAGGCGTCCCTAAGTCATAATTTTCTTAATTATGGCCTTTTCTTTTGCATTTAAAGAAGTCCCTTCAGCTTTTGTCTGGGAACTCTAATTCAGTATTGAACGATAACATTGCTGGATAGAGTAGTCTTACTTGTAGGTTTTTCCTTTTACCACTTTGAATTGATCATGCTTGTTCTCATCGGACCTGCAAAGATTTTGCTGAAAACTTAGCTGTCCGCCTTCAAGGGTTTCATGCATTGCTTCTCCATTGCTGCGTTTGAAATTCTCTCTTTAACACTACTTTCTGCCATCTCTTTTTTTTTTAAATTTAATTTTACCTTTTCAGTGTTCCAAGAGTCATTGTGTATGCACCACACACAATGCTCCATGCAATCTGTGCCCTCCTTAATACCCACCACCAGGCTCACCCACCCCCTCTTTTTGTTGTCTGATTGCTGTTGCTAGGACTTCTAGTACTATGTTGAACAAGAGTTGTGAGAGTGGGCATCGTTGTCATGTTCCTGATCTCAAAAGCGAATATCCTTCTCAATGAGGAAAAGCTGACAGCCTTCCCTTTGAGATCAGGAATACGACTTTCTGCCATCTTAATTATGATGTACTGCAGTGTGGATCTCCTCAGGTTCATCTTGTTTGGATCTTTCTGTGCTTCCTGGACCTGGATGTCTGTTTCCTTCCCCAGGTTAGGGACGTTATCCATCACTATTTCTCCACATCAGTTTTCTGCCCCTTGGTCTCGTTCTTCTCCTTCTGGGACTCATATAATATGAGCATTTGTTTGCTGGATTTGTTTGCTGGATGTTGTCCATGATGCTCTCTAACGTCATTTTTAAAAATACTTTTTCCTTTTTACGGTTCAGCATTCACCCTGTCTTCCAAATCACCTGTCCTTTCTTCTGCATCTTCTGGTCTGTGGCTTCACTCTAGTGTCTCTCTGTCGACACTGTCACTGAGATCCTCCATTTAGTCTGGTGAGTGTTTTTATGATCATTACTTTAAACCCCATGTCAGAGGTATTGCTTTCCTCAGTTTCATTTATGTCTTGTTGCAGGGTTATGTCTTTTCCTTTGCATTAGAACATCGTCTTCTCTCTCCACATTGTGCTGGACCTTCTGTGTGTCCCTCTGCATTAGGCGAAAGCTGAACATGGCAGAGTAGTCGTCTAGGCCTGTCTGCGCGTGGACTGTGAGTGTGTTTGCTGGCTGGAGCCGTGTCGGGCGTGGGCCGGGGTCCCAGGGCCCTCAGTGCAGGGGCTGCCGGGCATCCTGAAGAGCAGCTAAAGGCGAAGTGGCGTGTGTGCTGGGGGCATCCTGGGGTCCTCTGTGAGGGAAGCCCTGTCGTACAGCTCCAACTGAACTGGTTGCAAGCTGGGGTTGTTCCTGGAGCCTGAGCTCAGGCGGACTCTGTGTGGCATCTGCAGTTGAAGCTGGAGCAGGCTGTGATGCTCCCAGGCTCCCTATTCAGGGCACACACTGATAGGGTGACTCACTCGACAGGGCCGTGGGCTTGGTGTTCTGTGGTGCTTCACCCTGGGGGTGCCCGGAGGGGGCAGAGGAAGCCAGCACAGACAGGGAGTCCTGGCAGGCTCTGTGCAGGGGGCATCTGGGCAGCAGTCTCCCAGACTCTGCAGAGGGCTCTATGTTGAAGTGTTCTGGGGTACATACTACATACCTCTGTCCTCTTGGTGTGATGACGGGTGCTGTGGTGACTGCTATGGTGGCTACAGAGCAGGGGCATCTGGGTGTGCGTGGTGCTGGTACCATGATCTTGGTGTGACCCAGGGAATGACGTGGGCTGGGAGCGCGGGTCCCACCGAGGGCAGCAGGCAGGCTCTGACGCTTGGACTCTGCTCCCCTACGCACTGTGAAGGCGGGTGGGGGAAGTGCACGGTGTGGCCCCTCCTTTCACCCAGAGTATGGAGCAGCAGCTCCCCTCTCAGTTGGCAGGACCTTTTATTTTTTTATTTATTTTTTTAAAGATTTTATTTATTTATTTGACAGAGAGATAGAGAGTACAAGTAGGCAGAGCAGCAGAGGGAGAGGGAGAAGCAGCAGAAGCAGACTCCCTGCTGAGCAGGAAGTCCGACGCAGGGCTTGATCCCAGAATCCTGGGATCATGAGTCGAGCTGAAGGCAGCCGCTTAACCGACTGAGCCACCAGGTGCCCCTGGCAGGACCTTTTAGATGCTCGTTGCTTTTCTCAACTGCAGCTTTGTTTCTGCGGGTCATGATGTGCAGCCTGGGGTTCCCTTCGTTACCCTGTCTCGTCCCTCGCACTGTCCTCTAGCTGGTCTCTGCAGAGCGGGCTCTCTGTGCCATTCTCTGATGCCTGCACAAAGCCGTCGTGCCAGAGCTATTTTTCTAATTAAGGTGTTTGTAAAGTGAGGTAAGTAAAATAGGATGGAAATGATCAAGTAAAATATTATGGAGCCATAATTCTGAGTCTCGTAACGTCACGTTGCTTTGTGAACAAGTGGGCGATAGACTGGCATTGGCCCTAACACTACGTTCCTGATTTGCGTTCGGTTTCTGGCCAACTGTGTGCGAGTCCTTCAGGTCATTTTCTTCTGCGTTGTCACTACCTACCTATTCTCTGTGCTCTGATCATGTTGCTGGGACTCCTCCATACAGGTCCTACTTTTTTCTCCACTTAGGTCATTATATGTTTTTTTTTTTTTAAGATTTTATTTATTTATTTGACAGAGATTACAAGTAGGCAGAGAGGCAGGCAGAGAGAGGAAGGGAAGCAGGCTCCCCACTGAGCAGAGAGCCCGATGCGGGGCTCGATCCCAGGACCCTGGAATCATGACCTGAGCCGAAGACAGAGGCTTTAACCCACTGAGCCACCCAGGCACCCCTCATTATATGCTTTTAATTTTGTTTTCCAGAGAATTAACACTTAACTTGGACCCAACTGAATTAACCTCTGCGATCATATACAACTTATATGTTATGCTTAAAAACCCTAACCAAACTCCAACCTTAACTTCTATATGCAATTTTTCAGTTTTGTTCACATACCTGTTAAAAGACCGACTGGAGTAAATATTAACTACTCCCTTCCCCAAATCCTGGAGACAATGAAGCTGACAGGAGGCGTAAGGGGATACTCTACAAAAACAGATGCTCTTTTCGGTCAAGGCGTGCACTTTTAGGTCTCAGAGCCATGACTGCCAATTATTCTCAGAGCCTTATTAGTTATTATGTTGCTTTTTAGGTTTTATAAAGGAATTTATAATTATTAGAAAACTCAATGCACTATTTTTTCTTCTAGTAAGCAGTATATGAAACAGATGTTACATCACATAGAGAATCAAAATTTCAAAGTCTATTCACGTATATTCATACTTAGATTTTATAGTTGTGTTAAAAGTCATGTACTT
This sequence comes from Taxidea taxus jeffersonii, assembly GCA_003697995.1. Classification (NCBI taxonomy): domain Eukaryota; kingdom Metazoa; phylum Chordata; class Mammalia; order Carnivora; family Mustelidae; genus Taxidea; species Taxidea taxus. The sequence goes on from RCUC01150775.1 coordinate 12,124, forward strand.
CATCTACAATTGTTTTAAAGGCAAATGTCTCCCAAGTTCCAAAGTTTTTCAGTAACTGAGGGTTTTAAAGGGGGGAAATGGTAATTAAATAAGTCTTTGTTAAGGCTCTTTTCTTCCCTCTTGTGCTGTGTCCACGACGGTGATGGACGAGGACGCTGACCTCATGTCCGTGAGGGACACTGCACAGAAGCTCTTTGGAGAGCAGCTCCCCCACAAGAGCTGAGGGGTGACCGGACACGGCAGCCAGACCCGGAAGGACGGGGTGCAGAACCAGGTAACACAGGGAACCTCTTCCAACACAGGGAAGCACAGCAGGGAGGAACAGTACTGAGGGGCCACGAGCAGATTCCTCTGCCCAGGGGCATAGGAAAAGTGCTGCAGTTTGAAAAGTCAGCTGGAATGGAAAGAAACCAGCCCTAGACTCCTGCCAACCAGTGGGGCACCTGCTGGAGCTCTCTCCATGTCAGGAGGCTGGGGAGACCATGGTTTAGTTTCCCTCCACCTTGAGAGCAGGGAGGGCAGGGTCCAGGGGCCACACCAGCCTACTCCCCTCAGCAAGCCCCAGGCCCAGAGCCCGCTGCAGCTCTGGACACACGGGGTCACAGAGGAACAGCAGCAGTTTAAAAGAGCACCTGGAATACAAAAGATCCAGCCTTAGAATGTCTGCTACGTGGTGAGGAGCTGCTGGAACCCTCTGTGGATGGGAGAGGCCCTGACAGCACAGGCAGGAACACGGTCCATAGTCACAGCCGTGAGCCCTGGGACACTAGCCCACCCGTCTGACACACACGGGGACACCCCTAGTCAGTGGTCACTGGAGCTCCAGCACTGTGTTGACAGAGGGGCAGAGCACCCCCTCACCCCACACACACTATAGGTGACTTGTCGCAGCACAGCCCAGGACAGATGGCCCACACTACCCCAGCTGCCCCTGCACCGCCCGGGCGCCCTCTGGGTGAGGCGTGCTGGGATGGCCCCGGCCTTTGTCCACATTAGTGACTGGGCAGCCCCAGCACAGAGGGTCCCAGACTTCCAAGCCACCACTCCAGCCAGCCAGCCCCACGGTCTACACAGGGGATGACCATCCCCAAGATCTAGTTTGGGAGAACCTGCTGTCTGCCTAACTGATGGGAACACACGAAGTCAAGTGAGATGAGGAGACAGAAGACTATGTTCCCAATGAAAGACGGAGATAAAAACCTCAAGAACTAACTAGAACGGAGGTAAGCGAAGTAATGGTCACAGAGATGCGTACAGGACTAGAGAGGAGAGTAGATGAGCCTCGACAAAGAGAAGCTATAAGAAGAACCGATCATAACCGAGGAATACAGTAACCAATGAAAAGTACAGTGGGAGTCAACAGGAGATGAGAGGACGCAGAAGAATGGATCAACCGGTTGGAAGACAGGGTAATGGGAAACACCCAAGCTAGACAGGAAAAAAAAAAAGACGTTTAAAAAATGAGGTTAAGGGATCTCCCAGACAACATGGGCATTCCAAGGGTAGGGGAAGTTTAGAGCTACTCTTCAGTAAGCTTTCTGCCCCTTTCCCTCTCTCCTCTGAGACCCCTGTAACATCCGGGCTCAGGAAGCAGAGAGTTCCAGACAGGATGAATCCATGGAGGGCTACTGCATGAAACAAGTTAAAATGTTGAAAGTTAAATATAAGGACAGAATTTTAAAAGCAGCAAGATAGAAGCAACCTAGTTACACAAAGGGAAACCCCAAAGGCTGGAAGCCACATTGGAGACACAAGATATATTCTAAGTGATGAAGGGAAAAACCTTGAATCAAGAGTCCACCACACCATGAGTTTACCTTTCAGAACTGAAGGGGAGAGAGAGTTTACCAGAAAGACAAATCTTGAAGGAATTGATCACTACTAAACAGGCTTTAAAATAAATATTAAAAGGACTTCTTTAAGGGAGAAAGGAAACACCATAATCAGACAAAATTATGAATGAAAAAATTTCATCAGTAATAGCAAATATGTAGTGACGAGAGGAGAGCAGTGATGTAAAAAGCTAGTATGAAGGTGTGTACAGAAAACATCAAGGGGCTGAGTAAAAATGAAGTTCTTTTAAAATGTGCTCAAACTTCATGAGTCCTTAGGATCCTATATAGGAACCTCACAGTAACTGCAAAACAAATGTACAAGAGACACACAGAAATTAAAGGGAAAGTGAAAGCTAACACTGTACAAAGTCCTCTGTTACCAGGAAATAGAGCAAGAGAAGATGAAAGAAATAAGAACTACAACCAGAAAATGATCAACAAAATGGCAATAAATTCTTATCAATAATTCCTTTAAATGTAAATGGTCCAAATGCTCCAGTCAATAGACATCACGAGAACGAATGGATAATAAAAGAAGACCCACCTCTATGCTGCCCGTGGGGGACTCACTCCAGACCCCGAGACCTCTATACCCTGAACATGAAGAGAAGGAGAAAGACCATCCATGAAGATGGTCGTAGAAAACACCTCTGAGGCAGCAACATGTACGTCAGACAAAACAGACGTTAAAGCAAAGGTCGTAGCAAGACAAAGAAGGTGCTGCACAGAGATAACAGGATCCAGCAAGGGCGAGTAACAGTGGTGAGTATCTACGCTTCCAACATTTGAACACCTAAATGCAAACATTAACAGAGATAATGCAGTAATAATCGGGGTCTTTAACACACCCCCTACATCAACAGAGAGATCATTCAGACTGAAAACCAAAAACACATTTCTGTGTGGGGCACATTAGACCAGATATACACAGAACATTCCTTGCAAAAACAACAGAAAACATGCTCTGTCCTAGTGGGCATGGGATTTTCTGTAGACGAGATCCCCAGTTAGTCCACAGAGCAAGTCTAAGTATATTAAAGACTGAAATCATGTCAGGCTTCTTTTCTGACCACAAAGATATGAAACTAGAAATTATCAGAAAAAGCGTGAACAAAACACAAACAGGTGGAAGCTAAACCACATGCTACTAATGGGTCAATGAAGAAATCTAAAAGGAATAAAAAAGTCATGGAGACAAATGGAAATTAAAGAACAACAGTCTGAAAACATCTGCACAGACAAAGCAATTCTGAAGGAGGGCACTGTACAGTGATGCAGGCTGACCTCAAGAAACTAGAAAAACCTCAAATTAACAATATACCTCACACCTAAAGAACTGTAACAAAAGAACAAAGCTCTAAGTTAGTAGAAAGAAGAAAAAGTAAAGATGAGAGTAGAAATACATGAAATATGAACTAGAAAAAAGTAGAGGTCAGTGAAACCAAGAGCTGGTTCTCTGATTCACCTTTAGCCGGACTCCTCAAGAGAGAGAGAGAGAGGACCCAAATATACGCCATCACACCTGAAACGAGGAATGGCCAACACCTTAGAAATACAAAGGACTATATGACACTAGTACGAAAAACTATTCTAACACACTGTCAGTCTAGAAGAGATGGAGAGAGTCCTAGAAACATCAAACCTTCCAAGAATGAATCAAGTAGTAGAAAATCTGAACAGACTGAGTACTAATAATATAAATGAATCAGTAATCCATAAGACTCCGAACAAACAAAAACTCCAGGGCCTGATGGCTCCCAAGTACAGTCTACCAAACATTTAAATAAGATTTAATATTCTCCCTAAACTATCCCAAAGAAATCAAAGAGGAAGGAAAGCTTCCAAATTCATGCTACGAAACCAATTATCCTGAGAGAAAAATCAGACAAAGACACTACAAAAAAAAGAGAACTACAGGCCAATATCCCCAAAAAATACAGATGCAGAAATCCTCAACAAAATATTAGAAAAGGACATTCAAAATACATAATGATCACTCACCATGACCAAGTGGGATTTATTCTGGGGACGTGAGGATGGTTTGATGATCTGCAGATCATTCAGTGTCTAACCACAGTAACAAAATGGAGGCTAAAAAATCACATGATCACCTCAATAGATACAGAAAAAGCAAAAAAAAAAAAAAAAATTCAACATCCACTCCTGATAAAGACACCTGATTAAAAACAGCGATTTAGAAGGAACATCCGTCAACATAATAAAGGCCTTGTAGGACAAACCCACAGCTAACACCATGCTCAGGGGTTAGAAACGGGGCTTTCCCTCTAAGATCAGGGACAAGAAGTGCACTCCTGCCACATTTATTCAAAGTAACACTGCCAGTCCTAACCATGACAATCAGATGAGAGAAACAAACGCCATCCAAGCTAAAAGTATTATATATGGTAAACACGATCCAAGGTAAAGAGGTAAAACTGTCGATGTTGGCAGACGACGTGATAGCAGAGGTAGGAACCCTACAGACTCCACCAAAAAACCCCATTGAAACAAATGAATTCAGTGAAGTTGCAGGATACAAAATGAACATACAGAAGCCTGTTGCACTTCTACACACTAATAACAAAGTAGCTGAGAAACGTAGGAAAAAATTCCATTTATAATTGCACCAAAATGAAAAAAAATGCCTAAGAAAAATCTTAACCAAGGAGGTAAAACCTGAGTGATCCAAAGCCCATAAAGCTCTGATGAAAGAAATTCAAGACAACACGAATATAAAGACACACCAGACTCACGAGTTAGGAAAGTTAATATTGTCAAAATGTCCAAGCTGTTCAGAGCAACGTGCAGATTCAGGGCAATCCCTATCAAAATACCCGCAGCATTCTTCACAGAACTAGAACAAATAATCCTAAAATTTTTAAGTACCCACAGAAGACCCTAAATAGCCAAAGCAATTTAGAAGAACAAAGCCGTAGGTACCACAATCCCAGGGTTCGAGATCTACAACAAAGCTGTGGTCATCAGAACAGTGTGACACACAGATCAAGAGAACAGAAAAGCAAGCCCAGAAACAAACCCATGCTCATGTGGTCAGTTAATCTATGGAAAAGGACATGGGAATATACAATTAAAAAATGATCATCTTTTGAATAAATGGTTTTGGGAAAACTGGACAGCTACCTACAGAAGAATGAAACTGACCACTTTCTTATACCATATGCAAAATAAACTTAAAATGGATTAAAGTCTTATATGCTGTCAGGTCTCACATTTAACTCCCAGAAGCAAACACAGGCAGGAAGCTCTTAGCAACACATTTCCAGATCCATCTCCCGAGGTGAGGGAAACAAACGCCAAAATAAACCAGTGGGATGACACCAACATTAAAAGCTTCCGCACAGCAAAGGAAACTATCAACAAAACAAAAAGGCAACCTACTGCATGAAAGGAGATATTTGCAATGACACATCTGATAAGGAACTAATATCCAGAATATCCAAGAACCTCTGTAACTCAACCCCCCCAAAACAAATAATCTGGTTAAAACAAGAGGCAGAGGATCTGATCAGACATTTTTCCAAGAAAAGACACAGGTGGAAACAGACATGAAAGATGCTCAACATCACCACCATCAAAGACATGCATATCAAAGAATCACAACAAGATCTGAAACCTTACACCTGTCAGGATGACCAGAATCAAGAAGACGAGAAACAAGTGTTGGTGAAGATGCGGAGAAAAAGGAAGCTTCATGCACTTTGCTGGGAACGCAAATAAGCACAGCTACTGTGGAAACCATAGCGAGGCTGCCTACAAAGTGAAAGTGGGAATATCCAAACCATTCACTAATCGCACTACTGTGTATTTACCCCAGAAACATAAAATCACTAACTTGAAAAGATACCTACATCCCTCTGTTGACGGCTGCGTTCTTTACGACAGCCAGGACGTGCGCTCACAGACGGCTGGAGGGCAGACAGTGCGCAGCACACGGACAGACGGCGTGGACATGCACACACAGGCTCGTCCACATACACACGGCCACAAAGAGAGAGCAGGCCTGCCACTCAGGACAAGATGGGTAAACAGAGAGGGTGTTATGTTGAGTGAAATAAGTCAGAGAAAGACCATGTAGATTCATCTCTATGAGGAACCTAAGGAACAAACCAAATGAACCAATAAACAATACAGAGACAGACCCCAAATACAGAAAACAAGGGAGTGGTCACCCGAGGGTCTGGGGGTCACGGGGACAGGCAGAGGGGCCGAGGGAGTGCGAGGTGCCGCCTCCGGCTGCAGAGAGTCATGGGGGTGAACGGCGCAGCACAAGGTGTACGGTCAGTGGTATTGGACGGTGTTGTCGGGGGACAGATGGTGGCCCCGCTTGTGGTGAGCACAGCATCACTGTGTCATTCACCTGAAACTCAGGTGGTGTTATGTGTCAACCACACTATGTCTTCACCTGCCTAATCCCAGCACAGGGACACAGCCTGCTAGGAATCAGATGTGTCCTAACCTGTTGACACTGTCAACGTCTGCATGGCTGACTCGGGAAATAAAGAACACACTATATGGTAATCCAGATTATCAACAGAGGCTTTTTTTCCTTAGCAGGATATAAATTACTTAGAAATCAGAAACTATAATGCTATTCTTTCCATAACAAAACAAAGATTTTTAAACGCCCCATACATTTTAAGAATCATAAAGGACACAATATTTTGACTCTAAATTTGTTCAAATGCAGGTGACATCAGAAAGCAAACAAAAAATGCCAAAGCCAGGACTATCTCATCCCAATGGCAGAGTGGCATTACCTGGGGAATCCAGCCCACACAGCAAGGGAGAACAGGAGACACGCTGGGAGAGTCGTGGTGATGTTCCGAGAGCCGGCTTCCATCAAAACTGCAGCCTTCCAGCAGTAGGCCCCCCATCTGTTGGGGAAACAGGCAAACCACTGAAATCCATAGGCAGTCTGACATGTTAGGAGCCACTGTGTGCTAGCGAATGCCACAAGGCCACACTTGCCCTCCTGACTCTGGATGCCACGTATTCTGAAAGCAAAGATGATGGTATTTAATCGGAGAATAAACAAGGTGAAGACCCGGGTCAGGGTTCACAGGACTTCTGCCTGTCTGACTATTTAGTCAGCAGATAGTTCAGAAACAACTGCTTAAAATGTATTTAGTTACAACTGCAGGTGTGTCCATATTAGGTTAATAGAAATATAATATAAATATAATGGGACATGACCAAAAGTTAGTCTTTCTCCAAGAGGGTAAGAGAAAAACGTAATTAAAGGAGACCATGTGTGCCCTTTGCTTGGGGTTCTGATATCATTTTTTAAAGAAAAGAATAAAGCTCTGAAAGCTGAAGGCAAAATACCTGTGCCGTGCAGAGCTGGAAGAGTAATGAAGAGTTCTTCTCTTTCTCTACATTAACCTTAGTGTACATTTAGGGAATTATGAAAATAAAAATACAACTCTTTTGATAACACTAGTTTCATGTTTCTTCTTTAAAGGTGTTCATCCTAAATAAATTAATTTAAAAAATTAAAAAAAAAAAAAGGTGTTCATCCTTTCAGTCTCTGCACTGTTAACCTACCCGGAGCTTATCCAAAGGCAGCAGAGGTCAAGCTGGTCCTCTGTGTTCAGAGCCACATCTGTAGGCTCATAATGCAAACTTGATAGAAAATACAGAATAATCTCTTCTTTTTAGAGGTTTTATTTTAGAGAGAGAGAGAGAGCACGCATACCCAGGCAGGGAAGGGGCAGTGGGAGAGTCCCAAGCAGACTCCCCACAGAGCATGGAGTCACTGTGGGGCTCGATCCCAGGACCATGGCCTGAGCCGAAACCAAGAGTCTGATACTTACCTGCCTGAGCCATCCAGGTGCCCGAATGCAGGACGATCTATAAACATTACCTAGTACCTTCAGGTTTTATCAAATGCTAATGGAAGTGCTCTAGCCTTTAGAGTCCAGAGAGGCTCGATGTTGGGCGGCTTACCAGAATGTAGCTGGAAGCGGGTCTGAGGGAGTGTGGAGGTGAGGAGGTCACAGTGGGGTATGTCTGGACCAATAATTTTGAAGGGCTAATTTTACAGCAAGATTGCTGTACCACAGAAAAGACAACTTGTTTGTGAGTGAGAGCTCTGGTATAAAAACAGAATTATGGTAGACCTAAGTTTAATATTCTTTCTACTCTGGCACTGATGTGATGACACTCGGGCCACTTTGAGAGTTGATAAAGCATGGTGGCCTTGACAAAATGTTAAAATTTCGAGAGTACCTGCTAATTTCAGTGCTAGAATGTCTCTAGGTTTCAAGCTGGATTAGTCTGCCTGGAAATGTGTAGACACGGTTCTTGCTGAGAGTGCCCCAACTTGACCTTGTAACAGGCGGCTCCCGAGACAGAAATGCATCACTGTTCTCTGCTAACGAGGAGCGGCTGGCTGAGAAAGCATACTCTCCGAGGCTGTTTCAGTCGTTGGCACCTCTGAGCCCCAACACACATCCAGGCTCCCCCAGCCTCCCCTGGGCCGTCCAACTGTCCAGTCCTGCCACTTCCAAGAAACACCTTCTAAATTTCCCCTCCTCTCTCCACACCCTCTGTGACTACCCTATCATGAAATTTAAGGGTCATCGGTAGAATTTAAAGTCCTCCTCACTCCTGAGAATGAAACTAAAATGTAAGAATGTCAATACATAATACTGCATCGTTTGCATCATAAAATAACATACCAGGGGTTGGAATGGTATCCACAAAGGTCCCCTGTATTTCCCCTGCAGCTCTTCTTTAAAGGGAGGTATGAATGGAGACAGGCTCAAAACATTTCCTGCATTGCCGAAAACAGCAGCTTGGATGACTTCACCAGTCTCCAGGATGATGGATTTCCTACTGCTCCAATCAACAGTTTGGCAGGATTTCCTCCTCCTCACCAGAGTACTGAGCTGAGCACCCCTCAAAGAGGAGGCCCAAGGCAGACCAAGGAACACAAGCAGGAACATGAGACCCGAGAGACAGCCCAAGGCAGACGAGAGCTCCCCCAGCTCCCACAGGAAGCATGGCACATGGGGACACTAGGTGGCCAGGCTTTCCCAGCAGCCCCGCGGCACAGGAAACACACTGACCTGGCCTGGCCGAGGCCTCCTCGTTTGCCCTTCGGGGTGTGGTGGCCTCGGTGGTACAGGGGACAGCAGAGGGCTCCAGAGCTGCCGGGGGAGTCCCCTCCCTGCCACAGGCCAGCTCCAAGCGGGGACACATGGGCAGCCTGTCGCCGGCAGACACAGCACCGCGCTTCACAGCCCCGCTGGCCACGGCAGGTGAGTAGCAGTAGTGAGGACGCCCCAGAGGAACATGGTGCAGGGTCTGGGGATCAACAGACACACGTGTTGTGTTTTCTTCAGTGGGTCTAGAGAGTCGGGGACGCTGACTGGTGACGGGAACTACAGCCTCGCCTGAACCCGTCTGCGGCTGACTCGGCCTAAGGCGGTGGAGCTTGAAACAGAGCTAGAAACCAACGCATGCCCTCCCACACACCTGAGTTTTCATTCTTTCAGTAAACGTCTAAGTTATTAAGTCCACTGACAAATGAGACGAGGACTCAGATGACTCCATGTATTGCTCAAAGTCACGTGGTTCTTTTCTGGAGAACTAAGATTATTGTTTTACTAACTGTCTCCTTTACCCCCACCCAATCTACAAAACATAACATAGAAGCCTGGGGTTTTCTGGTTGTAGATAATTTTGCTCCTATGTTGTAAGAGCAGAGGCCACGTGGTTCCAGAAATACTAACACTCTGACTCCGAATGTAACCCGTTTCCTTGCTGTTTATACCAGTGGTCGTCTGAAGAATGATGGCCCGTACCACCCGTGGGGCTCACAGCCACCAGAGACCACAGAGCCTGCTCAGAGGCACGGCTCCTCCCTGTCCCTGATGGCTGGGCGAGAGCGTCAAACCAGCGATAGAGAAGGTCGTTCTTATGGGGTTAGAGGCTCAGTCTCGAAATGCAACGGGATGAAAGAAGACCCTTCTGATTCTTCCAGCTCCGGGGGAGAACTTTATAGCCATCTCTAGAGAGCCAAAGAGAAAGATCCAGCTTGTCGCTGATGAGCAGATCTCTGGCACCCGAGAAAGCCCCTACAGACGCTACAACCCCACCCAGGGGCCTGTCCTAATAGAGGCCCAAACTCAGCCGCCCAACGAGGGCTCAAGTGAGTGCCCACCATGTCACAGCTGTGGCTTGACACACGTGGGATACAACCAAACCACAAGAACAATGACTAGTGTCATGGGACTTTCGTTCCAGTGGACTAGGACGGACAACAAGTAAACATAAGACTCTACAGTACGCCACAGAGTACTAGGGAAGTGAAAACTGTGCACCCGGGAACCACAACTATGTGAACAGAACCTGTGAAAAGCCACTCACCCAGGCTGCCTAAGAAAAAGAACTGGAGTCGTACATTTGGTAAGGCTGAATGCACGTGAGGCCCTGGAAGACACAGCGGGGACATGAGATGAGAACCGTCCGCGGGCCTCTGACACATCAGCCACTGGCCCCACGTGCCGTGTCGGGGCAGCGGGCAGCAGGTGGGGTGGCGGCCCCCACGTGCGGACAGGGAGGAATGGCAGAAGGCGCTGGGCTGCACACCAAGGCTGCCATCGCCGGGAGACGTTGCCACTGCAGACTGTGAACTGGTTTTGTTGTTAACATGTGCACGAGTACATTTCTATAGTTACTTATTATTATAAAATTAATGGATTCTTTCATTGTGTCATGTTAGTCACCATACAGTACATCATTAGTGTTCGATGTCGTATTCCAAGACTCACTGTTTGCAACAACACCCAGTTCTCCATACAGTACGTGCCCTCCTGACTGCCCATCACCAGGCTCACTCATCTCCCCTGACTCCCCCCTCCCCTCCAAACCTTCTGTTTCCAGGACTCCATAGTCTCTCCTGACCCATTTCCCCCTCTGAAAGTAATGAGTTTTTAACAGGAAAGCTACCAGGGAAAATTTATGCCACAAAACATGGCTTGAGTTGCTTTCTTTTTAAATACAGAGGGCTGGGGGGCACCTGGGTGGCTCAGTCAGTGAAGGGTCTGCCTTCAGCTCGGGTCATGATCTCAGGGCCCTGGGATCGAGCCCCGCATCGGGCTCTCTGCTTAGCGGGGAGCCTGCTTCCCCCTGCCCTCTGCCTGCTTGTGATCTCTGTCAAATAAATAAATGAAATCTTTAAAAAAAAAAAAAAAAAAAGGACAGATGGCTTGAATTTTACACCGAACTAATATACTCACAAACTGTAACCTCCATGAGGACAAGACTTGGTCTATTTTCCATGAATTATACTTTATACTTGCTTTATTGTACAGTTAATATTTTAGAGCAAGAAACCTAACTGAACTTCAAGATTTGTATCATTTTTTACCAAAAACTACATTTTTCAATATGTTGTGTTGCTAACAATCTTATTTTTAGAGTGGAAAGGATTTTTGTTTTGTCCAAGTTGCTTCATCCTAAATCTTGACTTTGACTTTTCACATAGGAGATATGATATTTCTGCTAATCTTACACAAAGATAAGCAAGTCAGCTTATCTTATCAGCTTATCTGAAATGGGAGTTACAGAGTTGTTATCAAGTTGATAATATTATTACTTTTAGGCTGAGATAAGCATCAAAATTACCACCCTACCTTAATCTGCAGCTTTGCTTCTCGCAGCCGACCCTTCCACGAGGCTACGAACTTAAGGCTGTCCACGGAGCAGCCCATTGCCCTGTAACATGGAAGCATCCAATGTCAGAAGAAAGAATCCTCAAGAATTGAAATACAGACGGTAAGGCTGACATGGTCCTCTTCGTTGACAACTGAAATATTTACCATGTGCATGGAAGCGCAGTCTTAGACCTCATGCCATGTCTGCAAAAGTAATAGCCTACACGATCCCCTGCCGCTAAGGCACACAGGGCTTCGCTGCTCCACCCTCCGCCTCCTGTGGGACCACCACGCGGAAAGTGTGCCATCCGTGCTTATTAGTTGAACCAAAACACGGACACTTATGAAACGACCCCCAGGCACTACACATGGAAACCCCCCGAATCAACACAGAACTAAATCTGGTTCAGTTTACTTTTCTGAGTGCCTTTTAGTCCATTCTAATTTATTTAAAAAATCAGTCTACATGATACAATTATCCAAGTGTGTCCTTAAGAAAGAGCTTGATCTTAACTCAAACCCTGCTCCCCACCAGTAAGCCTGGCCAGCGTGTCTAAGGGAGGGGTCTGGAAAAATGAAAATGCTTCTGCGCAAGGCCCAGTGGTCGCCTCAGGGAGACGCGGCATGGCTGGCGACACTGAGAAACCCCACGCTTACTGCTTGCTCTTTCCCGTTGACCCTTTACCTATGAGTAGCTCCTTCGCCCACCCTATCAGACACGGCTTTTCCAGGTCAATCACCGACAATTTAAAAATTAAATTTCACCTTTTCAATTCGAATAAAAACATCCTAATTCTAAACAATATTTTTTAAACTAAAAGTTCCCTGTTACGAAATGTCAAGTATTAGGAAATAACATAACTCCCCTGACTTAATAATAAGTTTATTTCTGAGCAACGAAGGGAACGTGATCCCAAGCGCAGGAAGCGGAGACAGATGCGTCAGGAGTTCAGCTGGCTCACCTTGCCGTCTCCTGGCGAAGGGCGTTGAGAAACGTGTCTGGGTGGAAGAGCTCTGACAGGTCGAGTGTATCGGAGAGAAGAGCCTGCTTCTCAGCCCTCTCTACCCAGCTCTAGAGGGGAAGAATAAGACACACACCCATTTAAAAATTTTGTAAACGTGAAAGACAAATCTGTGAAAGACTTGTTACATAAAAGTCGTGTTCAGTGACAAAGTTACACCATTCCCAGATGCTCTGAAACGGTGCCTGGAAAAAAAAGATTCTGCTTTACGTCGTGAGGTCTACTGTAATTTGTTTTTGACATAATACCTATCCACCATAAAAAGGCTTCCTTGCACAATCCTTTGCTGGTAAAATTCTACTCCAAATAAAAAGCGTAAAATTAGAAAAATCATCCCACAATAAGCATTTCCACCAGAGCTGGCGCTTCTCTTGAGGAGCCGCGGTTCGGAGTGTGCTCAGAAGCTGACCTGAGAATGGGGCCCCAGCGCAGACCCCACAGGGCCCCCAAGTCCTGGTTCTACAAACTGAATGGGCCCCGATCCAGACCTGCTTGCAGATTTGCCACCTTTCTAAGCCAAGTATTGCAGAGGAGGGTAATGCCCAACAAGAAAGGGTTCTTTGGTAAAAGGTGTTTCTGCTCAGTCTCTTCTTCTCATCTGGCATTTTATAAACCCGCTATATGCCCTGGAGAAATACACATCATCACCAAGCATGTCCTAGGTGTCTCATACGAAACTGCCATTTGGAACCGACAAAAACGAGGAAGTCTTGCATGACACTATCGACGGGTTTCCTGCGTGTTAGCTGACCCTGCGCTCCCCCCACCACCGAGCCCCAAGCATCCTACTTCTCTCGCCACCCAGGACATGGAGGGCAGGAGGCCGACTGAAGCAGCCCCATGTGATTGTTTCTGTGCGATCCACCGGGCAGGTGCTGAGGCGCCTTAAGAGAAAGGTAACTTACTGGTGATTCCCACGTCCGGCTGGGTCAGTCAGTCTGTCAGTCCAGCTGGAGCACAGATGCGGTAGCACGGTGACATCAGCTGGTCCCACCCCACACAGCGGTCATCTACTCAGTCATTCGCTTTGTATGATTATGAAGGCTGGGAAACATGGTGATTACTTACTCCTGTAGGGAAGAGCTATGTGTCCTGTGCTGAAGCACCCGTCCCCCAAGCATGTACACCTGTCAGCCAGGTGAGGAGAAGCCGCCCCACAGCTCCTGTGTTTTCGTGAACGTCCAATGCCTCTGACCTCCTCCTGCCTGCAGCAAAACCTTCCTTCGGCCCTAACACCAGTTCATCACACACTTACTTAAAAAGCAGAAACAACTTAAAAAGAGCTCTTTAGCAAACTATAATTTTTCTTCTTGGATATTACCTATTTTAAGAATGTTTAAATTATTGTTTATTTGGTTTACTCCCTATGAAATGTTTTCACTATCTGCCTTCTATTTTCATTAACTAGACATAGCTAACAAATTATGCTTGCATGATCTTTTATAAGTAATATTTAATGCATACGTATTTCAAATTAATACTATCATTAATTCTTAAAATTAAATTTTAATTAAAAAATTTCAAAACAGTTGTTGCCCATATCAGATATGCATTATGTTCAAATTAACTAAAAATTAAAGTGTGGCTAATAATCAGATTTTTACTTAAAATCTGAATTAATAACATTAGTAAGAAAAAGGAAAAGCTTCTGTAATACAAATGTTTTTATTAGTCCATGGCGGGGAAGAAACATTTTTTGTCAAGCTTAAAGGCAGACTAAAGCAAAGGCGTATTTGATAAAAATCTAAATAACAAAGATTCTTTTAATATGTATATTGTCTTTGAACAACAAACTTCACAGAAACAAAACACAGTGAAGCACATTTTTTAAAAATTACATTTCAGCCTGTTTAGAGCAGCTTTCTTCATAACTGTCAACACTGGGAAGCAACCAAGATGTCCTTCGGGAGGTGACGGACTAATGCACTGAACTACCGCGCTGTCAGCCATGAAGAAGGGGAAGAACCTTCGAGGCACACTGCCAAGTCAGAGAAGCCGCGAGAACAGGCTGCAGTTCTACAGGACTGCGGTAACGCAAAAGGCTAGGAAGAAGACAGGCAGCTAGCTGGGCTGGGTGAGGGGTGCCAGGGCAGAATGCGGAGGGGTTCGAGGGCAGTGAAAGTACTGTGCGTGCTGCCGTAATGACAAGTGCGCATCATCGTCTACTTGTCCAAACCCGCAGACGGTCACACATCAGGAGCAGACCTGAAGGTCAACTGCGGAACCTGGGTGATGACCACCGGTCAAGGCAGGTGCATCCTTGGTTTTAAACCAAACAAACAAGAAGGAGAGTTCTATTCCTATATGAACCAGTGTAGACAGAATTTTGAAGGAAAAGGCTTTTTCCTGAAAAACTTTACATCGAGTTAACTTGCCTTTCATTCATGAATACAACTAGGTATCACTTTTGTACAGGCTAGAGTTCAGAAAATAAATACACAACTGTACTTTCTCTTTTAAATATCACTCAAAAATGTTCTTCAACTGATTTACATATTAGTCAAAACTAAGATTTTTAAGGATATAAAAGCCAGAGGCTAAAGCTATTAGTTATCAGTAATGAAACTGGTTAAATATAGAATCAGATCTATATCATTATTGTAAAAAATTACATTCATATAATGAACTGTTTGATATGAACTCAAAGGGCAACAGGAAAGCACCAGTTATACACCACAGGCAAAACCCCACTGCCCTTCACATGTTCACACACATTTATGAGATGTATCATGATCTATACAAAAGGAAGCTGAACTTCCATCTCTGATCAAAATGAGAAAAAATGTAAGAATTCAATATTTTATATAGGCAGCATCACAGACCACTGGGGAACAGAAAAAATATTCAACAAACGATGTTGAGGAAAAATGTTCATCATGACTGGCCATCAGGGAGATTCAAATCAAAACCACATTGAGATACCAACTTGCACCAGTCAGAATGGCCAAAACTAACAAGACAGGAAACAACGTGTGTTGGAGAGAATGTGGAGAAAGGGGAACCCTCTTACACTGTTGGTGGGAATGCAAGTTGGTGCAGCCACTTTAGAACAGTGTAGAGATTCCTTAAGAGATTAAAAATAGAGCTTCCCTAGGACCCTGCAATTGTACTACTGGGTATTTACCCCAAAGATACAGATGTAGTGAAAAGAAGGGCCACATGCACCCCAATGTTCATAGCAGCAATGGCCACGGTCACCCAACGGTGAAAAAACCAAGATGCCCTTCAACAGATGAATGGGTAAAGAAGTTATGGTCCATATATACAATGGAGTATTATGCCTCCATCAGAAAGGATGAATACCCAACTTTTGTATCAACATGGACGGGACTGGAGGAGATTATGCTGAGTGAAATAAGTCAAGCAGAGAAAGTCAGTTATCATATGGTTTCATGTATTTGTGGAGCATAAGGAATAACACGGAGGACATTGGGAGAGGGAGAGGAAAACGGAGTTGGGGGAAATCGGAGGAGGAGACAAACCATGAGAGACTGCGGACTCTGAGAAACAAACTGAGGGTTTGGAGGGGAGGAGGGTGGGGGGTTGGGTGAGCCTGGTGGTGGGTACTCAAAAGGGCACGGATTGCATGGAGCACTGGGTGTGGTGCATAAACAATGAATCTTGGAACACTGAAAAAATAAAATTAAAAAAACAGAAAAAAAATTTTACTGAGATTTTAAAAATCAGAGGTTTAAAAAAAGCTTAACAAATCACAGATCTAGATTAGCAATCATTTTTAGGACATTTAGTAAAAAAGGAGTTTTTTCAGATTTACTTAAGGTGAGGATTTCCTGTTCAAGGTTCTTCCTAGAAAACGTATTACTGAAAAGTACTTTGCTGTGCTATTTGTACGGGGTGCAGACAGCTGGGTAGCCTCCCTAAGGGCTCCCTTCTGTGCTCCGTGCAACCGCAGTCAGATGCGCCCACCGCCCAGAGCCCTCCCACAGGGTGCGCAGGTGCAGCTGGCCGAGTGCAAGCTCAGGACACAGGCCTCTGACAGAAGGCACAGAACCGAAGGTAAGGGGAACCAGGACCACGTGCTCTAGTTACACTGACCATGCAACCACGTGGCAAGGGCTTTCAGGGACTCAGGATGGTTCACAACCTCCTGGGACAGGCTCTGATTACAGCAGGAAAACCGTGGACAAGTTTGCTAGAGGTGGCAGGTGGCCAGACGGAGCAGGAGAAGAGCTGAGGCCCTGGGCCGGGAAACTGCGAGGACCACCAGCCACTGGGGCGGCTTAGGGCACAGCCAGGGGTTCACCAGCAGCCCCACCCCAGGGCCTGGCCCATTTGGAGCATGGGCAGGGAAGGGACCCTGGGGCTGGTGACCCCAGGGCTGACAGGATCTTATTATCATATCATTTGCATTGCAGTGTCCCCCCCACTCCCCTACAGACGCTGTTCCCTGAAGATGGGGGATGTGACCAGGTGCCCAGGCCTGAGGGAGGAAGCCAGGGTGGGTATAAGAAGGAGCACCTGGGAGAGGGGATACCACCACGGAGACCCCCCAAGCACAGGATGCGTCAGTCCATGGGCTCAGGCCGCTCCTCTGTCTGGGGGCTGGACCTTTCCCTCGGAGAGCCCAGACCAGGGGCAGAGTGCACGGCTCTGGGACACCTGCACTGGCCTTCTGCGGCCCACACCAAGGCTGTAGGACACAGAGGGCCCCCTGAGAGCTGTGTCCTTCCTTAGCTCACAAGCCCACTCCCTGACGGGGGCAGGGGAGTGCTGAGTACAGGGGCGCCCACAGGGCCTGCCTCCTCGGGGACCAGGTCCCTGTCTGTGGAGCCTGCTGATGCTGCAGGAGCCCTGGGGGGTCTGCTGACACGGTCTCCACGGTGAGGAGCCTCTTACTATGCTGCACCAGTTGCCACCGAAATTGGTATGCATGTGACAAAAGCGAGATGCAGATAAAAATTCAGGGAAGATTTTGTTATCTTGAAAGCCAATTATGTTGCTATATTGTCATACTTCTAGAACCAAGATTTATCTTCTGCAAGCAGTACAAATAGCATGGTTTATAGGCTTGCTTCCATAAAACTGCAGATGATCATAGACCACAGACTACCACTTAGTATTCTGAATGCGCAAGACAGCTGACCATAGGCAGAATTTACTAGCTGAGAGCGTGGAGAAATTACTGTCCCTGTACAAAATGGAACTCCTAAAATCTGGTAATACTATTGCTAGAGCAATAGCTCTATTCTACTGGGTAATATTTCAGTTATGCACCCTAAGTTCATTCTATGATAGTGACAACACAGTTTAAAGCTTGGCTGTATGTTAATCATAAATCTCAGGATTTGGGCTAAGATATATTTTTTCATGAAATTCCACTATTAATCTATTTATTTGTTATCTATTTCCTTCACTAAATGTAGAGATTCCTGTTGGTAGGAATTCATGATTTCCTCATTACTGTGTACTTCCAGCACTTAGAATAGTGGTGGCACAAAACAGATGCTCCATAAATAGTGAATGAATGAATGAATATGAATTAAAAAGATCCATCACATACGTCTTCTGGCTGAGTACAGTATAGAAAAATAGAGATGCTAGAGGTTTTAGATCACAAACAGGCTGCTTATTCTGTTGATATGCCTTCCTATGCATACTTTTGCTGCGTGCCTACTATGTGTAAAACCCTATACTAAGGACTGTGAGAGTTACTAAAAGGAGTTGGAACATAAAGACTTTTCTAGGAGGGCAAAGTACTGCAGAACTTTCCAAAGTAGAGAAAGATATCCCAGAACACAAATGAAAAATTAATAAGATAATTTTAGTAAGATTGCTTTTAACAACTAGGATTTCAAGAGAAAATAAAGCAAATCTTCAAATGTTAGATTGGAGAGTAAAAAATTAAACTGTAACATCTATTGGGCAGACTTAAATAGAAATTAAATCTCATAAGCATGTCACAGATGCTACAGAATACATATTGGGAGGTAAATCATGATGATTAGGAAACATGAAAGAGATTCATGTCAGTTTGCTTGAGAATAACCCTATCCGGGATCGAATCATTCATTTATACATCAGATACTGAAAAACCTACTTGTGCAAGCCACTGTTCCACTTGCTTAGAGCAGTAAGCAGACAAAAATTTCTGCCCTTCTGAAGCTTCCAGTGGAGGAATACAAAGAAAATTCAGTGAAATGCACAGGGTATTAGCTGGGGATATAGGCTCAAGAGAAAAATAAAGAAGGAAAGGAGGGGGGCTATGACCTGAAACAGCATGGCCAAGGAAGGCCTTGCTGAGATGACAATGGGGCAAAGAGCTCAAAGACAGAAAATCACTTTGGTGCGAATCTGGGGGCAGCAGCTCAGGCGGAGGAAGCAGCAAGAATACAAGCCTGGGGAGGTGGGTGTGCTTGTCTGGTCACTGGACAGCCCCGAGGCCAGCAAGGCTGCGGCAAAGTACATGAGGAAGTGGAGAGAGGAGGAAACCGGACAGGGAAAACGCCGGACCTTCACCTGCTGGTGGATGGAAGGACTGTATGACTCTGGAGGAGCTAAGATGTCATGAGGATATTCCCAGGAGAGGAGGGACAGCGTCTCTCTAGATCCAGAAATGCCCGTCTGAGTCCTTAGAGAACAGTCAAGGTCAAAGAGGGAAGAGTAATAACTAGAGGCTCACAGATTTTTTTCGGTGACGATTCAGTCTTCTTCAAGTGGAGAGGAGAAATAAAATGTAACAAATTAAATTAAAGAAGCAATCTGTGTGGCTAAGGTCACAAGAAGCATCTTAGCAGACACGCTAGAAACTGTGCCTGAATATTATCTGATCATAAGATAGAACACAGCATCCAAAAAGAATCTCAGGAAAACACAAGAGGGAGGGAGGAGTAGGGACTGAGAGCCAGGTGAGGGAAAGGTCTGCTTCCCAGCACTGCCAGGTGCGGAGGGTAGGAGAAGACCCAGCGTCACAGCACTGCGGGCAGAAGGCGGGCCCTGGCAATCTGGTACCACGCCCACTTCAGGCCTTGTCCACAATGAACCCTGGCCATGGCAGGAGGAGCTATTTGGGCAGAGTGGGGACAGGAGGGGACACTGAGAGACTCTAGGTGGCACCACATCTGTTATTTTCTCCCACAGTTTCGTTGTTTAGATGGATAGTTGTTTGGGGCATCTAGGGGCTCCGCAGGTTGAACTACCGACTTAGTTTGAGCTCAGATTATCTCCTGCTGTGGGGTCGAGCAGGAGTCTGGCTCCGCGCTCAGTGCAGAGTCTGAGGCAGATGCTCTCTCCCTCTCCCCCCGCTCCTCCCACTTGCTCTCTCTCTCTCTCTAATAAATAAACAATCTCAAAGAGAGAGAGAGAATTGTTTAGATTGCTGTTGCTTGTTTAGTTATCTTTACTTCCTGAAAGACCTTAAGGAGCATTTATATGACCCGCTAACACTGGTGTTCACGACTTCTGCTTACTGTTCAGATCTCTCCAGCCTTCAAAGTTGCTAAAGGTTGATATCAACGAATAACAAGATTTTAACGTAAGAAGGAAGGGTGGCCAAATATGGTCGTATACAAGTATATCGGCCAGGGGCTTGAGTTAGATAAAATGGTAATCACCATCATCACCATCATCATCATCATCCCAGGTACAGCTGAAGCAGTCACTATCAACTGTAAAACAGAAGACACAGAACCTAAGCAGAAACTCAGGCCTAAAAAATGAGCATGCGACCCTGCCACTGACAAACGGCAGTCCGAGTCTAGTCAGCAGTACAAGGACAATGTGGACACAGCAGGAGTGCGTCAACATGGTCAGAGTACTGCTCTGACACACCCCAGCCCGACAGGGTCCCGGAGGTGAAGGTCCACGCATGCTGCTGGGACAGAAGCAGCTCATGAGCTGGGATGGAACAAAACTGCGGGTGTGCAGTCAGTGGATCCAGCTGCGGGAGGTGGAGAATACGAAGAAGGAGAAACAAAGGCAAATGCTGGCACCAAAGTATTTTGGAATTTGCAACGACCAGTACAGGAGACTCGGAATATATGGGCCAGACACACATTCAGGATGTCAAGAAGAAACAAAGCATGGAAATCAGGAGCCAAGGAAACTCCAAGATGTTATTCCCAAAGAAAAGGCAGAACAACCTGAAGCCAGAGAATTAATTCCAGGATCCCAACAGGAAATAACCTACCTTGTCCATTCGCCTGTTCATTCAGCGGACAGTATGCTAGGTATCAGAAATATGGGGGTGGGAGCAGTTCTTGCTCTAGAAGATCTTGCTGAGAGGAGCCCAGAGAATGAGTGCCAGGATCCCTGAAGACTTCAGCTGAGACTCCTTGGGGACCTAGGGACTCTCTAGCTCTCCATAAATCACCAGCTTTCGGAGGACAATCTTCAACCCCAGGCTACACAGTGGACTAAGACTCCACATGCAATCTTCACCTCTAAAATAATCTAGTTTTCCTCCTCAGGACCTGCAAGGGGTTCCCAAGGATCAACCATCGTTCCTCAATAAGGTCTCGTGCCTTGGCCCCTTCCTGCCCCTCCCGCCTACTCTCTGCACCCCTCTCCTCCCTGCACTCAGTGCTCTGCTTGCAGCTACGAGAAAGCCCTGGGCTTCCTCTGGACTTGGGCCCTCCCCTTGCCTGGCCCTCCCCTTGCCTGGGGCACTCTGGCCTCTCCTCCAGGATGGGATAGTCCTTCTGCACTCTCCGCCCAGCGTCACTCCCCTGCTCCCTGTCCCTCAGGACCCCGTGCTGCTTGCTCCATGGCACCCTACTTCCTTTACGGTGTGTAGCGTTGCTGATTCTGTTGTCCCTCTTCTCTGAGACACTGTAAGGACAGCTCCCTGGAGCACAGCGTGTCTGTTTACCACTGTGCACGGCGACCTCAGAAAAGGGCTGGATGCCATGGCGGAAACTTCAGGTCGGAAATGACGCCTATGAGGCAGGAACTGTACCAACTTCCTGACCGTTTCCCTCAAACCCCGCTGCTCACGGTACCTTGACTGAACGAGGGAATCAAGGCATCAGTGCACGGACACTACCCCCACCCGGGCCAGGCTCCCTTTATCTGCACAGAACCCTGTAGGGAGCAGGCTCTGTGGGGGACACCCCCAGCAGTTCTCTTCTCCCTCTAGGTTATGCCTCCAAACGAAGCGCTCTGGGTTGTGAGCTACAGCTGGAGACGAGCTCTGGCAGCTGCAAGCCTGCCCGAGGCAGTCTCGGCATCCCAGCTTCACCATTACCCGAGCTGCCATTGTCACACAGTGCCAACAGTACCTGTGTGTCCTCACCTTCTCTCCCCCGCCTGCACGGCTCCAAGCTGCTCTGGACCCTCACCCAGGACATACAGACGGCACCTGTGAGTCCCAGATGCCAGAAGTTACCACAGGAAGGTAGTCATCTCCGGACATTTATAACCACACACAAAAATTAAGACAGGAAAACAAAACAAGTGAAAAAACTATGTTCCTAAGTGGTGGCTGAAATGACAAATATTGCTATTCCCCGGTTAGAAGGACAGGAGACAAGCTACACTCAAGGGCCAGGAGGGTGTTTTACCATTACAATTCAGGTGAAATGACTATAAAGGTTTTAAGAAATTACACAGTGAAAGTGGCAGCAGAAAAGTTTTCAGCTGTGATGATGGGTATTTGATACACTTAGTATAAATGATCGTGCCAATTATAACTCATGAAAAATTGTTTTATATATTAAATGCAATATCCACATGTTCACTGTCATATGCACATAACTAAGTGTATTTGCACAGACAGTGTAGTGTAGCTACTATTCCCAGCTAATAAAGATAGTTCCTGCCCTTGATCAGAAAGTATAGTAATACTGACAAACACATGAACTGATACATTATCACAGCCATGCAGTTAGAACATACCAAGGACTTCAGAGCATTTCTGTTTTCCTGAGTTCCTTATGGACTGTGTGTCCTTCCTCCCTGCTTCCCCCACCCTCCTTCACTCCTTCCCCCGCTCCCACCTTCTGCCATTTACTGCTTATGTGTGCACCTAGGCACAGTGGACAGAGAGACAGTAAATCAGAGTCCTTGCCTGGTTCTTCTATTCCTGCTGATTTTAAAGTCATTTTCAGATCCAGTAATTTTTTTCTCCAATAATCCTACTAATAATTAGTCATATTAGAAGCCAAACAAATGTTCTGAGGAGTCTTGGCCCCTTTAAAGGAGTCTCATTTGTAGACGGGCACAACGAAGCAGGAAGGGAGGGGAGATGGGGAGCAGATGAAGGAAGAGCCCCTGCAGGCAGTGTCTACAGAGCTAAGAACAGTGGAAGTCCAGCACTTGGGTCAAAGATGAGCCTTCACCAGCAGAAGGTCAACTTCTTCTGTATTAGCACAAAGATGAGAGGGTGGATTCAGGCAAATTTGTAGGCAGGGGAGAAGGGTGGGACTTCTCAAAGGGTCCCATTTCATAGCTTGAATTTTCCCTGTAATGTAGAATATGAGGGATTGAGCCAAGGGAAAGGGGAGGTGGTTACAGAATGGTTTTCAGGAAAGCAGTGGACTGCAGAAAGTGCCCTGGTGGAACCAGGGGCAGGGCCAGCCCTTCCCACAGGGGAGCCTGTCCTGTGCGGTCCCAGAGCTCAGCAGCTTGCGTGTTGATGGAGACTAACCCAAGCGCCTACTTTCTAGGAAGGATGAGGCACAGGGAGAGTGAGACAAGATAATGAAGTTTCTGAAAGGGGATGGTTAAAGTTATGGGCTGTGGATTCCAGGCTGAGTCAGGAGGTTCCAGAAAGAGATATACGGGGCAAACTCTAAGAAGGAAGAATCCCAGAGTCAAATTCAAAGGTGTCCAGGGGTTCAAAGGCAGAGCCAGCATGAGCGGTGACAGCGCTGCAGCTGTGGACGTGCTTCCTCAAGGAGGACTCACAATCGCAGCACTCGTGGTAAAGAAGCCATTTGTGCAGCAGGTGCCACAGCACAGGACTAAGGGAGTGAGACACCGCAAAACCACATGGGGACGGGGTATACCTCTCGCACCCGCTAACCAGTAGCATGTGCTACTCCTTCCAGAAAATGACTCTAGACCATTCCTTATTCCACTCAGTTTTCCTGCAAGTTTGCTGACTGATCCCTCTGAAAAAAACTCGATTTGTTGAGAAAAGAAAAAGCAGCTCCCTCCGGGGAGAGGGGTCATGCTCTACAGTGACTTAGTCACAGTTAGGAACCGGCGTCAGTTACCGACCATCTGACTCACATACAGTAAATGTGTAGATCCTTCTCTAAATTCCCAAAAGGTAGGAAGAGCCACAGTGAGCAAAAAAACCCCACACGACCATTTTAAAGGAGTGCCCAGTCTACACTGAGGACAGCAGGGGAAGTGACCTCACGCTCTCCACACAGCCACGTGCGCACGGGTCCCCGCAGCACGGCACCCTCCACATACTGCTCAGTGATGTGCTCTTACCTGGATGGCGAGGGCTCGAGCTACCAAACCGCGCAGATACTGTAAGGGATCTTCAGGGCCTTCCCACTTGCTCTGCCATGCGAGAGGACACTGCAACCGAGAAAGGGTCCAAATTAAATTTACGTGTATAGTATTACATATAAAACACTTTAACACTAATGTGATGGGGAAATATTTTGGCATAACCCACATTATGTGTATCATGAGTGTATTTCCTTAAGATACCTCTCTTTTCCTTTGATCTTATTATAATAAAAATAAATGACAGAGACAGAATGAATTAATCTGTTTCTCTAAAAGGATATTGTTCTAATTTGGCCATTGTTGACATGGCTATAAACAGGGTGGTGTGCACCTCTTCGAGTTGGCAGTTCTGTATCCTTTCAGTAAATACCTAGTAGTGCGATTGCTGGACATAAGGTAGTTCTAAATGACGACAGGTGGATGGATAAAGAGAAGGTGGTCTATGCAGACAATGGAATATTACTCGGTCCTTATATGGACCAAGTGCCTACTTTCTAGGAAGGATGGGGAGCAGAGGGAGACCTTACCATTTGCAATGGCATGGATGGAACTAGAGGGTATGACGCTGAGCGACATAAGTCGGTCAGAGAAAGAGAAATACCATGTGATTTCACCACAGGGGGAATTTAAGAAACAAACAGGTGAACACAGGGGAAGGGGGAAAGACAGAGGGAAGCAAACCATAAGAGATGCTTGACTTCAGGGAACTGTAGTGCTGCCGGAGGGAGAAGCCGGAGGGGGTGGGCTAGGTGGGGGATGGGCATTAAGGAGGGCACTGGTCGTGATGAGCCCTGGGTGGTGCGTGTAACTGATGGACCACTGAGTTCTACTCCTGAAACCAATTTTACCACATATGTTAACTAACTAGAATTTAAATAGAAACTTGAAAAAAAAATAGGATTTTTTAAAGTAACATTCTTGAAACAGTAAGCAAACTGCTATGTACAAAGTAGCAAACTGTGTTTTCTTAAGCGATATTTAGCACACAAAGAAATCAAATTAAAATAGACAAGTTCACTTTATAAGTGGTAAAGATTAAAAAAAGAAGTCTTGGTTCCTTCAGAATTCCATTCCAAACCATTCCATAACCATTCCAAAAAAGTTATCTTTTAAATACTGACCTTCTACTAACTGGTATTCTCTACAAATACATAATTCTTTACTTCACAATATTCTTTAAGTTCATGTTCATCATCATACCTTTTCTATGAGGGTTTGCTGGACTTTCCAAACATTATATAAATATTTAAACTTTTTAAGTGTAATAATAATAAGTAGTTATTATTACTTAGGAGAATAATATAAGGAGAAAACATCAATTTCATACCCACAAGCCCTGCCTGATTACACAGTAAAGAAACAACACCAGGGAATAGACCAACGATGCATGGAAAACAGAAATTATGAGATGACAGGAATTCACAGAGTAAAAGAGCCTTAGAAATATCTGGTTTAATGACTTCACATGTGTGAAGTAAGCTTTCCTCGGAATACAGCAGAAAAGTGCCTGAACGGTGCTCCGAACTAAGACAGGTGTTGTGGTTTTCCAACAGGACCC
Source organism: Taxidea taxus jeffersonii (assembly GCA_003697995.1). NCBI lineage: Eukaryota > Metazoa > Chordata > Mammalia > Carnivora > Mustelidae > Taxidea > Taxidea taxus. The sequence continues at coordinate 37,646 of RCUC01150775.1, forward strand.
CAAGTGTCCAAGGCTTCTCGCCCAGGGACCTGAAGGCGTGCCCTCTCCTTAAATAAGGGTCCCGTGAAACATGACAGTGGTGACCCCATGCCAGTCTCCAGGCAGTAAGGAATCAGATGCTGCTCTCTCCTTTCTTGTGAGACTTGTGATGGTGGAACCCATCCATCAGATCTTGAAGCCCAGTTTTGGGAGAGGCCCCCGTGGAGATGGCCAGAGGGTCCCGGTTCTCCGTCAACACCGACCCGCCGGCTACGTGCAGAGCTGTGTGGAGGGGACAAGCTTAAAATAAAGGAGTTTCTACAATGACATTCTAAGCCAGCAGGTGTTGGTGGACTCTGCCGTATGCTGAGATGACTGATGGGGATTTTGGTGTCCACCCATGAAGAGATGAGGCCCCTGTCCCCTCCCCCTGGGTATGAGCTTGGTGACAACTAGAATTCGGCAAGTGTGATGCAGCCTCACATTCAGGGTTCAGGTCTAGGCCTTCACAGGTTAGCAGCTCTCCTGCTCTGCTTCTTGGGGTATATGCTCTCAGAGCCCCAATGGGCACAGAAGCAAAGCAGGCTGTGTGCAGAGACCGGGTAGGGATGTCCACACAAGGGGCACCCACGGCCTCGGGGCACTCACGGCCTCGAGCACCACCCCCCGCCTCCCACTGTCAGCCATCAGCACCAACTGGCCGGCCCTGTGATGAGCAGCCAGCGAGCAGGTCCTCCCCCACAAGCTGAGCCCAGACGAGCCTGTGCCCCAGACCCAGCCACAACTCCTTACGCAGGAGCTACATAACCAACTCCACTTGCTTTCAGCCAGTAAGTCTCAGGGAGGTCCACTAGGTGGCAATTAATAACTGATACACCAGGCTGTCACATTCTCAGTATTACACTTTCCTGCTGCAGGAAGATAGCTTCTTCGCGGCATGTGTTACATAAAGTGGCACGTTACTGCAATGGGGAAGCTCTAAGATGCCCCTGATGACCCTGCCACTGTGTGTCCGTGCCCTGCCTTCTCTTGGAGCAGGACTGGGTCCAGTGGCGTGACGTGAATGGAAGCGCACAGTGAAAGTGCTGGGGTGCCACTGGGAGATGAGGCTCCTGCTAGCCCCCTCCCTCCCAGCCTCCCCCATCCCTGCTCTCCGTGTCTGCCATGCTGTGCACTTCCACACCGAGCTGCCCGTGGAGCAAGAAACTGGCGGCGTCTGGCGGCAGTGGGCAGGGACCAGAGGCTGCCGGCTGCCAGGCTGTCCGTGCCCTTGGAGACGGTGATGACGGCAGCCCAGACGACACCTGACTGCAGGGTGTGGGGGGCCTGGCATAGAGCACACACTGAATCCCACCACGACGCCTGCCCAAAGGAGCAGAGACACGGGAGATTCTGTTGTTTTATGCCTTGAAGCTGTAAGGCAATTTACCACAATCCTGAGAGTTACCACCATCAGGGTCGGGGTCGAACCGTCAGTTAATGTGCAAGCTCTTTCTATTCATTAGCTGAGCGATTACTGTGTACAGTTCTAATAACCTCAGAGTAGCACAGGAGGGCCGGGAGTACTTAGGAGACTTTTTCAAGAACAAAAGAGCTGGTGAGCACCATTTCTCCCCTCCACACAGCAGCCTGCACATGCTGACACCAGGGGAACGAGCGAACACACTGTCCAGTGGGCCTGCTGGTAATACCATACCTCCCTTGCACGCTTCCCGATGAACACGCTCCAACTGCCCTACCCACTGCATCATCCACCCAAAGCCTTGGCCATGGCCATGCTGATAGGGGCAGCAGTACTGCCCCAGGAGAAGGGGCGATGACCACACACACCAGTGGGACTGCTGCAGGCCCTGCCCACCGAGGAAACCCCAGGGGACAATGGTGGGAAAGCGCCCTGCAGCTGGGCGCTACCACAGCTCCGGAAAACATCTGGCCTGACGTGAAAGTGAAAAGGATGATTCCGGAATACACATGCACGCTTATGTTCAATGCACCTTTCTTACAATAACCACGACATGGAAGGAACCCATGTGCTCATCAATAGGCGAATGGATAAGGAGCTGCCACTCTCTCTCTCTCTCTGTCCAGAATATTACTGCGTCTTGAAAAAGAAGGAACCTATTTGGGACAATACGGGTGAACCTTGAGGCTATTAAACTGGGTATAACTATTATACTGTATGATTTTACCTCTGTGTGGAATCTAAAAAACAACAAAAGAAGAAAACAGAAACAGACCCATAAATACAGAGAACAAACAGGCAGTTGCCAGAGAAGAGGAAGGGTAGGGGATTCAAAGGTATGACCTATAGGGTGACTAACATTATATGTATATTTTTTAAAAACCTGAATAATAAAAATAAAATAAAAGGTACAATCTTACAGTTATAAAATAAATAAGATGTGGGGGTGCAATGTACAGAATAAGGAACATAATTACTATGGTGGCAGCTTTGGATGGGGGCGGGAGGTCACTTCCTAATGCATGTAAATGGCAATCACTGCACCGTACACAGGAAACTAGACTCTGTCAAGTACAAGTATTAAGAATGTGTCACATAGCATGTTTGGACATTTCTATAGAAATGATTACGTGTAAGCCTCACAATTCACAGACCTGTACCCCTGGGGCAAATAATACATTATATGTTAATAAAATAATTAATTTTAAAAAGTTAAAAAAATGATTCAATCCAGGAGGTTGGAGTAAAGGATGTGGATGTAAGTTCTGAGAGTTGTGTGGGATTTCGGCAAGGGCAGAAAGAACGGGAGGGAATGAGTGCAGTGGACACCACCTGGACGCCACCTCTGTGCACAACGGTGCTGGTGCGGGAGCGGCCCCGTCTCCCGTGCCCCTCACGATGACCCTCAGGAGCAAGGACTCCTCCCGCTGCCGTGTCACAGAAGATGAACGGGGCACAGGGAGAGGAGAGCCCGCTGGGAGCAGGTGAAGGCCATGTCCACGGTGCGGCCCGGCCCACCTCACTCCCGGGTCTGTCTGTCTGTCAGCATCAGTCCCTCCCATCCTGCTCTCCGCACCCGGCACCACACGAGGTTCAACGCAAGACGATGATGAATCGGGAATTAAAAACTGTAATGATGGCAAAACTAAGGCTTAGAACAAGTTACCTTACCAGGTTTTTTTTCTAAACTAAATGTTATAGAAGTGGGATCCCAGATTAAACCTAAACAGGACCTCTTTTTGCTCCCGATCCTTTCCCTAACAGATGTCACAGAAGCAGAGCAGGGGAGGGGCCACTTCACTCCCTTCCCCTTCAAGAACCAGTCAAGTACACAGTTATTCCGCAAGCTTGTGCTACGCAGCCGCTATCTGTCAGTCACTCATTAGGTGCTCTGGTCATACGATGACAACACCCCCTATTCATGACAGCCTGTGCAAGGAGGCGGGGACACAGAAGAGACACTGTGGTCTGTACAGCCAGCTCCCTGACAACACAGGAACTGTGCTCAGGAAACACAGAACCAGCGTCCACCACGTCCACACTGGGCATGAGGGTGAGCGTCACAGAAGGCTTTCTGGTGAGATAAAACCAGGGTAATCTCGAGGGATAAACAGTCTACACTCCAGGAGAGAAAGACAGTAGGAAAAGGGAGGACAATTAATAGGGAAGACATTAATTATGTAAGGACCAGACCAAGAGGCTCTTTGGAGTCCATACTAAGGAGTTTGATCAGGAAAGCGAGGATAAGACCCAATTAAGTTTGAACCGGGCATGGGACACAATCCAACTTGAATAGTAGAGATTACCCGGTAGAGGCAGGAAGAAGTGCACTGGGGCATGAACGGGGTGGCAGGAAGGGAGTCGGGAAGCCACCGTGCTAGGTGAGGCAGGAGCCAGCGAGGACGGCCCCCGGCATGAGAGGAGATGGGTGGGGACAGCAAACACGGCTGCAGTCTGGGCTCAGCGGGGGTGGGCGCTGTTCCGAGCGTGGGACCTCCATGCACACCTCTTCGCTTCAAAACGGCCCTTGGATGGAGGCGTCATCAGGAGCCACATTATAAACATTTAAAAATCCAGAGAGGGGAAGTTTAAGTGGCCTGAATAAGAAAGTACTGTAGTATAATCTTGGATATCTTCATTTCTCCTCTGCAATTTCAGTGTCAATTACATGAACCTTAAACACAGCACCACGCTGAGTGGCTCATTTTCCTCATCTGTTGAACAGTGTAGCTATTTCCCAGACTGCTGAACACTGTCCCTACACTCAGAAAAGCAAAGTGCTGATGTTCGCCTGTGCAGGGGATACCAGTAACCCACGGCACAAACCTGCTGAAGTCACAGAAATGTCTGGGAAGCTTCCCTGGACTCGAGTCTCCTGTAGTCCCCGAAACTGGGAGACAGCCTTGTAACCAATGCTTACTCAAGCACTAGAAGCTGCAATGAGAAGTTACAGTGTGGGGGGTAAGAAGGATTCAGTTCAAAATTTGTTTTGAAAAAGGGGGAAAAGAAAAAGAAAAAAACCTAGTTCAGTCTAATTCCAATTGTGGATGAAATGGCTGACAATAGTACAGTTTACAACTTATAACTAACTCCTATACTACCCGTAATTTACAAGTTTATAAATTAAAATCTATTTCACAAACATAAACAGCATTAGAGAATTACATTTCAGATGGATTTAGATACCTTTATAGTAAAACCAACAGAAACAGTCTTACAATAGGTACGTAAGAGGAAGTGTAACTCAGTACTCTATGATAAAAGTTCTAACAGGTTCCAATTTAATCTAAGACCGTTGCTTAGCTACCAGGATTTCACTTTTCTTACTAATATAGAAAAAGAATTTGTAGGACAGCACCTACAAACTAAGGACTTTCAGCTCCAAGAGAGGTATTTAATGGAATTATCTCCTTAAATATGAATATCACCGTTAAGTCTTCTTATTGGAGTGGGGGAGAGGCTACAAGAGGAGGGTCTAGAGCTCACCTCCTCCCACAGACACACTACGGCAACAAATGCATGTGATGCACCTGATTCTGAAAATGACCCGAAGACTGGCAGAGCAGACTGCCACAGCTAAAGACAGAAAGGGGCTACCTCAACAAGGTTAGGAAGAACAGAGGTGCAATCAGGAACCAACCCTCCCCCCTACCATGGCGACCCAGAAGCAGGAGGATATCCCAGGTGCAGAAGAGTGACGGGATCAAGCCCATCAAGGAGCATCCCCAGCCCGGGGTTCTTGCACCAAGGAGAAACACCCCCACAATGTCTGACTTTGAAAATCCCTGGTGCGTAACTATGGGAGAGCTACAGGGCCACAGGAAACCGGGTCTCCACTTCTGAAGGGTCAGTGCTCTCTCTCAGCCCGAGACTCAGCATGCAAGCAGCAGCTTCCAAAGTGCCTGGGGCTTCTTTATGGCCTCATTTTAGGACATGTGCTGGAGCGGCAGGGATCTGAAGAAGCTTTCCCGAGAACTGGAAGTGCAGGTGGGCACCATTTCTGTCTCTCCTCTTCAGCCCCACTGGCCACAGGCTTCTGGGAGCCAGTGCAGACTCTCCCTATTTACTGTGCTAGCACTGCTTCCTCACCCGGGTGTTCCACTGTGGACCCATCCCATCCAACTCAGCCACCCTGGCAGGTGCCACTCCCAAGCGTCTCCTGCCCCCCAACATCCAGGGAGTAGCCCTGGCACCCTCCAGAGGGACTACTGCCCCGGGGGTGGGGGGTGGCCATAAGGAGCCAGCAGGAGCCACAGCCGAGCTTCCACTCAGCTGCATGGGAAGTTACCCCCCAAAACAATCAGCATAACCAGAGTTCCTACAGTTAAGCCTCAGCCAAGGCACCTAGGGCAAGACTTGCCCACACTGTGACCAGTCACTGCAGAGAGCTGAATTGAGGGCCTGCTCAGCCCAGCTGAGCCCCTTGCAGCAGTCATAACCCCGCCACCACAGGAGGGAGCCTACAGCCTACAAGGGGGACACCTCTGCAGTGCCTGGTTCTGGGGACCAGTGGGGAATGAGCTAGCAAGCACCACAGGACACCTTCCACATAAGCCCACTACTTTCAAGACCAGGACACAAAGCTGACCTACATACTACACAGTGACAAACACAGAGAGTCAAACAAAATAAACAGAAGAATAGGATCCAAGTGGAAGAATGAGAAAAAATCCCAGAAAAAGAGTTACATGAAATGGAGATAAGCAATCTGTCTGATAGGGAGTTCAAAGTAATAGCCATAGAGGTATTCACTAGACTGGAGAGAAGAAAGAACTCAGTGAGAACTTCAACAAAGAAATAGAAAATATAAAAAAGAATCAGGGGCACCTGGGTGGCTCAGTGGGTTAATGATCTTAGGGTCCTGGGATCGAGCCCCGCATCGGGCTCTCTGCTCAGCAGGGAGCCTGCTTCCTCCTCTCTCTCTCTGCCTGCCTCTCTGCCTACTTGTGATTTCTGTGTGTCTAATAAATAAATAAAATTTAAAAGAAAAGAGTCAGACAGAGATGAAGAATATAATAACTAAAATGAAAAGCACACTAGAGGGGATCATCCACACACTAGAGGATGCAGAATGGATTAGCCATCTGCAGACAGAGTGGTAGGAGGCAACCAGGGTGAACAGCCAAAAAAATGAATAAAGAAATAAATAAAAAGAAGAACAACAACAACAAAAATAAGGACTAGTTAAGGATATCTACAACAACATCAAGAGTCATAATATTCACAATACAGGAGTCCCAAAAGGAGAAGAGAGAAAGGGAAGACAACAGACTTGGAGAATTAATAGCTGAAAATGACCCTAAACTGAGAAGGAAACACAGAGAGCTGCACACAATGAACCCAGAGGCCCACACCAAGACACATAATAATTACAATGCCAAAAATAAAAGATCAAGAGAGAATCTTGAAAGCAGCATGAGAAAAACAACTAGTTATATACAATGAAATTCCTACAAGGCTATGATTTGATTTTTTGACAGAATCTTTGCAGACTAGAAGGGAGTGTTAAGATATATTCAAAGTGCTAATAGGAAAAACCTGTAGCCAAAAATACTCTACCTGGGAAGATTATAATTTAGAATTAAAGGAGAAATAGTGTCTCTCAGATAAACAAAAGTTAAAGGAGTTTACCACCACCAACCAGGCCTTACAAAAAAAATGTTCAAGAAACTTCTTCAAGTAAAATTATGAAATGGAAAAATTTCACTGGTAAAAGCAAACTTAAGAGTAAAGGTAGTAAATTAATCACTTATAAAGCCCATCTGAAGATAAATGTCACTTATAAAGCCCATAAAAGACAAATGTAATAAATGTAAAAAGCTATAAATTAAAACATATAGGTAAAATGTGGAGGGGGTTGTAAAATATACTGCTTTTACAAACTGTGTTCAAACTTAAGTGACCATCAACTTAATATACTTTGCTTTTCATACAGGATATTATCTATCAACCCAATGGTAACCACAAAAAGAAAGCATAAAAGAGATGCACAAAAATGAAAGATAAATAAACCCAAGCCTTACACTAAAGAAAGTCATGAATCAAAAGGGAAAAGAAAAGAGAGAAAAAGGAACAGAAAAGAATTACAAAACAATCAGAAAACAATCAATAGCAGTAAGTACAAAGCTGTAAACAATTACTTAAAATTAAGATACATGATGCAGACAGAATGAAAAAAAAAAAGGAGGGCAGCAATACTCTATCATACAAAATATACTTCAAAACAAAGACTGTAAGAAAAGAGAAAAAAAAAGTGTATTGCATAATGATAAGGATCAATCCAACAACAAAACACAAAACCTGTAAACACCTTTACACCCCCAGAAGTAAATACATAAAGGAACTATTAACAGACATAGAGGGAGACACTGACAGATAGGGGCTTTAACACACTACTTACATCATCCAGGTAGAAAGTCAATAAGGGAACACTGGCCTTGAACAACATATTAGGTCAGATGGATTTAAGAGATACAGACAGAGGCTTCCATTCAAAAATGCAGACACTTACTCTCCAAGGGCACTTGGAACATCCTCCAGAACAGATCACACGTGAGGCCACAAAACAAGTCTCAGTACATTAAGAAAGCTGGAATCATGTCAAGCATCTTTTCCAGTCACAATGGTATGAAACTAGAAATCACATGAAAACCACCCTGAAAAGCACACACACGTGGAGGCTGAACAACCAAGGGCTCAGTGAAAAATAGAGGAGATCAAATACCTGGAGACAAATCGACGTGGTAGCAGCATGATCCAAAACCTCTGAGACACAGCAAAACAGCTTCGAAGAAGCAACTTTGTAGTGTTAAAGGCTTCCTTCAAGAAACAATAAAAATCCCAAACAACCTAACCTTACACATAAAGGAACAATAACAACCAACATAACCCAAAGTTAGTGGAAGGAAAAGAAATAATAAAGATCGGAAGGGAATAAACAAAACAGAGATTAAAAAAAAAAAACCCAACAGGTCAATAAAATTAAGGGCTTGTTCTTTTTTTAAAAAAAGATAAACAAAATTGATAAACTATTAGGCTGACTCATCAAGGAAAGAAAAAAAAAAAAAAACAACCCAGACAGTATTCAAATATTATCAGAAATGATGAGTAGAAGCTGTACCCTATGCCACAGCAATACAAAGGAGTATAAGAGACTACTCCAAAAAACTATATGCAAGCAATTTGGACAACCTAGAAGAAATAAATTCCTAGAAACATATATTCTTCCAAGACCGAATCAGAAAAAAAAACAGAAAATCTGAACAGACCAATAACTAGCAACAAAATTCAATCAGCAATCAAAAATCTCCCAACAAAAGTCTAGGACCAGATGGCTTCACAGGTGGATTTTACCATTTAAAAAAAAAAAAAAGGTAATATTCTCAAATTATTCTAAAAAATAGAAGAGTAAAAGAATGCTTCTAAATTCATTCTATGAGGTCAGCTTAAACCACACAAAGACATTATGAAAGAAAGAAAGAAAGAAAAGAAGGGAGGGAGGGAGGGACGGAGGGAGGGAGGGAGGGAGGGAGGGAAAGGATGAATGAAAGAAAAGGAAAGGAAAGGAAAAAGAAAAGAAAAATACAGGCCAATATCACTGGTGAACATAGATGTAAAAATCTTCAACAAAATGTCAGCAAACCAAATTCAATAATACATTAAAATAATCATTCACCAAGATCAAAATGGGATTATTCCCAGGATGCAAGGATGGTTCGATATCCACAGATCAGTCAGCTTAACTCCCTCTAATTTCAGAAGACTTTCATTACTCCCTAAAACTAATCTGTACCCATATACTCACTTCTCAGTTCCCCCATGAACAAAGGAGGATTTTTAATTTATTTTAGTCTTTAATTTCTTTCAGTGATGTTTTGTAGTTTTCAACATAGAAGTCTTGCTCTTTTTCTCTTACTTTTATTCCCATGTATTTACTCTTTTCAATACTATTTTAAGTGGAGTTGCTTTCTTAATTTCATTCTGGATACTCTAAGTGCTATGAACTAGCATTCACTGCTACTGTATAGAAATGTAACTGACTTCTATATATTGATATTATTATTGTCATTTTAATATTCATTTTCCTAACGATTGATATTAAGCATTTTTAACTGTTTTTAAGTGTATTTATGTAAGTAATCTCTATATCCAACATGGGGCTTGAACTCACGACCCCAAGATCAGAGTTGGATGCTCTACTCACTAAGCCAGCCAGGCACCCTTGATACTAAGCATTTTTTTTTTTTAAAGAGTTTATTTATTTATTTGTTAGAGAGAGAGAGAGAGTGTGTGAGCACAGGCAAACAGAGAGGCAGGCAGAGGCAGAGGGAGAAGCAGGCTCCCTGCGGAGCAAGGAGCCCGATGTGGGACTCGATCCCAGGACGCTGGGATCATGACCTGAGCCGAAGGCAGCTGCTTAACCAACTGAGCCACCCAGGCGTCCCGATACTAAGCATTTTTTTATGTGCTTGTCATCTATATATCTTCCTTTTATTTCTTAATTAAGTATAATTAAAAAGTGTTATCTTAGTTTCAGGTGTACAATATGTTTCAGTACACCTGTCAGAATGGCTACAATAAAAAACACAAAGAATAACAAGTGTTAGCGAGGATGTGGAGAAAAGGAACCCCTGTGCACTGCTGGTCGGAATGCAAAGTGGGCAGCCACTGTGTACAACAGTATGAAGGCTCTTCAAAAAACAAAAAATAGAATTAATGTATGATCCCATAATTCCACAATGAGGTATTCACCCAAAGATGAAAAAAACATGAATTTTAAAAGATATATGCACCCCTCTGTTTATTGCAGCATTATTTACAGTAGCCAAGAAAAGGGAAACAGTCCAAGTGTCCACCCATAGATTAACAGATAAAGAAAATGTGGTATCAAGAGGTATACCTCTTGTTAAAGTGTCTATTCAAGGTTGTTTTTTGTTGTTTTTTTTTTTTAATTTGGAATGCTTGTCTTCTCATTAATGAGTTGTACTTAAAAAAAATTCTAGATACATGTTCCTTTATTGGGTCTATGTCTAGCTAATCTTTCTCCTGTTTGTGGCTAACTTTTTATATTCAAAAGAGTATATTCAATTTGGGGATAATTTTTATGTATGTTTAGAGATACAGGTGTAGGGTTTTAATTAATTTTTTTGGCTTTGGCTCTTTAATTGTTCCAGTACTGTCTATTAAAGAGATTTCCCCTCTTTCTTTAATTGCTGTAGCATATTTGGTGAAAATCAATTGGTCATACATCAGTGGGTCTTTTCCCAGACTCTTTGTTCCATTCCATATCTATCTTTATGCCAATACCACAGTGCTTTGATTATATTTTCATAACAGTTCTAGGAATCATGCTGAGCAAGATCTTCCATTTTATTCTTTTCCAAAACTATTTAGGGTACACTAGGTCTTTTTATTTTTTCAAAAAATAAATATTAGAAACAAACTGTCAATCATGACAAAAAGATTCTAGTAGAGGTTTTGACTGGCATTGTTTGGAATCTCCCAACTAATTTGGGAAGAATTAACACCTTAACAATGCTGGATCTCCTGATACATGAACACAGCACATCTTTCAGGGCCTCCTTCTGTTTATTTGGCTCTTCTTTAATTTCACTCATCAAAGTTTTGTGGTTTTCAATGTATACAAAAGTGTTACATATCTTTTTTTGTCAATTTCATCCTGATAGGTCATCTTTCTATTATTGCAAATAGTACTTTTTAATTTCAATTTTCAGTAGCTGGTTCCAGAATATGTATCATTTTTATGTATTTACCTTGCATCCCACAACCTTGCTAAACTTAAAGGTTCTTACTAGCTCTAAATTTTTTGGTAGATTCCTTAAGACAATGAAAACAGATGATCATACCCTCTGCAAATAAAGACAAGCTTCCTTCTTCCTTTCCAGTCTGTATGCCTGATTTCTTTTCCTAAACTTGTTCTGCTAGCTAGTGCAATGCTGGACAGGAGTAGTAAGAGTGGACCTCAGTGCCTTATTTCTGATTCTCAGGAGGAAAGCAGTTGGTCCTTTGCTATTATGTTACCTACAACTTTTCCACGGATGCCCTTTATCTGGTTGAAATGGCCCATTACTCTAATCCTGACTTGCTGAAAGCTTTTATCATGACTGGATGTTGACTTTTGTCTAATGCCTTTTCTGTGTCTACTGAGAATATCATGTAACTTTTACTAGTCTATTAAAATGAAAACATTTTTTAAATTCAACCTTATATTCCTAGAATAAACCTTACTTAGTCAAATGCATTATCTCCTTTTATATTTTGTTGAACTTAACTTCCTAATATCTTTTTTTTTCTAGCGCAATGCTTGTTTTTTTTTTGTTTTTTGTTTTTTACTTTATTTAAGCTTTATTTAAACATATGATGTAACCCCACCACCCTCACCCAACCCCTCTTCCCCCCACCCCCCTCAGTTTGTTTTATGACATTAAGAGTCTCTTTTGGTTTTTCACCCTCCCGATCCCATCTTCTTTCATTTTTACTTTTCCTACCACCTTAACTCCCACCCCCGTTGCATCTCCACTTCCTCATATCAGGGAGATCATGTGGTAGTTGTCTTTCTCCAGTTGACTTATTTCGCTAAGCATAATACGCTCTAGTTCCATCCATGTCGTCGCAAATGGTAAGATTTCATTTCTTTTGATGGCTGCATAGTATTC
>RCUC01150776.1:0-50559 GCA_003697995.1 Taxidea taxus jeffersonii
CGGGGACCGCAGTGAGATCCCCTAGGCGATCTCGCTCCCAAGGATGTAGTCCAACTCAGGAGTTAGGATCTGAGGTCATTTGTGTGTCCTCTCCCAACATCTTCAAAGTGACAAGCCCAAAGTTGTCCATCACTGCAAGTAAGGAGGGCCTTAGAGACCCCTGCGGACCTCATGGCCGGAGGGGCATGCATGCATGCATCCTTCCAGGTACCCCGACGCCTCTAAGAACTGCTGTATCGCTAAATGACCTCTTCTTGATGCATGACCCCATGGCCCTCCATGTTTCCAGCCCCAAGCATGGGTTTAGGAGAGGGACACCTACAGAGCTCATTGGAGAAGACTGTGATTCTCTGCAGAGTGCCCCAGAATTCCTCATTTCCCCTGTGCAGCTCCCTCACACACAAATGTACCAGAAAACGGGGAGACGCCTGGAGCAGTTCCCACGTCCTTCCTTCCACCTCTACCCAGCACGTTCTCATGTGAACTTGATCACTCTGACTCCATTGTTACCGAGTTACCCTTTGTCCTCCTCACTAAGCTTCCTCGCCTACCCTCTCTGTTCAGAACTAGTTCACAGTTCCCGAGCTCTCAGAAGCCATGGCGTTCCTGGGGGCCAGTTTTTGCAGATGCCAGCAAGATGGTTTTCTAGGCCTTCTAATTCCCCTATGCTTCCTGGCCAGGCTCCTAGCAGTGAAAGAAACACAGCAGTTGGGCGTGCAAACAACCCAGCTGTGTCAGCAAGCACTCCCGATGTGAGGCTCCCTGGCCATCATAATGCTGGGCCACCTCTGGTGGGTGACATCTTCCAAGGTCCCTGGCTTCCTAGCAGCTGGCACTCTTCTTTGGGCTTCATGCAGTTCTGGACATATGAGGGAACATTCTCTGGGGATTCACATTTAGTCCTGTCCTTCTGGGCATGGTTAATGTAATCCAGCTTCCAACTAACCAATCTATTCATGAAGCAGTTCCTAAGTCTTAAAAGAGTGGGTGTTCATATTTTAGAAGAGAGATGAAACATTTAGATCGCAGAATGAGTGACAGTGCTAAATTTGGGATCGGAGTGACTTGTGTACAAATAGGAACAAATAATTGTCTGCTTTGGTTTGATTCATCATTTTCTTAACACCCACTTCTTAAAACGGGAATAAAACTGGGTGTGAGGATCCTTATCTTCTTGACCTTTTAATGCTTGTCCTAGCAATGTATGCACTTCCCGAGCTCTATTTAAAGGTTTCTTTCCCTACAGTAGGGAGGTAGATGGAGCTGAAAGTAGCTAGACGGCAAAATACATTTCAGACCTTTAGAGACAGACAGAATTTTTGAGCCCAGCCATATCTAAATCATCAACCAAGAAAAAGAACCTGAGTCAAGCTCTCTTCAGGAGTTAGAATAAAAAGTACCCTTTCTTTTTCAAATATGTCCTCTACCAGGGTATAAAATGGAAGTTATCCTTGCCAGGGAGGAATGGGCAGCTGTGGGCATGCCACAGGCTCCTGTGGTACAGGGTCCAGACCTTTCTTGCCCCCAGTGCCCTTGAGACACCCCCCAGCCGTCTCCTCCCCTGGAAGCCCCTGTGACTTGCACCATATTTGTCTTCTAACTCAGCTGTCTACCTCCTCCTCAGGATGGTTTGTCCCTCTTCGGTTATTTTCTCATTCCCTTATTTCTCTTCCTTTTTTCAAATTGACAGTTTTTCATTAGCTGGGATAATGTTATCATGCCCCCACCCTTGGTGATTTTGTTGCTTCATAGTGTAAAACATAAGTCATCATCGCATTTTTGCACTCGCTTTCTCATTAATTTGTTGGATGTAAAAAGAAGAAATGAAAATACTCAGTCATTTGCAAGTCTTGTTGAGCTCCTCCCTCTCTCCATTTACAGAGTATTCTGTCTGTCCCGATGGTCACATTGACTGGGATATTCAGATTCCGGCCAGAGAGAAGCTTTCCTGTCTCTGTTAAAAGGAAGGGTGGCGGCATTTTCAACCCTTGCAAATTCTCAACCATTCCTGGATTGGGATGGAAGTCTGATTTGTTTCTGTAAAAACGTCAGTATGATATTCTGCTGAACATCAGCAAAAATTGAAGGTCTTTTTCTCCTCCACTTTTGAAAGATGGTGATTCCTTTTCTTATAATACCTTTTGCTTATAATGGGGCAGATTCCTTTCCTTCAAATGGCATGTGATTGGGCCTGGCAGTGATTGGGTATGTGCCCCCCTCCCTATATTTTTTCAAATTTTCTTCTACACACAGCAGTGACAGAATGCTCTCTCTCCATGAATACTGTATGAGATTGTATTTTAGTTTCTTCAACATTCCATCATGTTCTTACTCCATGATACATTCCAGTCATCTGGTCATGGTTTTATTTGGCAAACAATGGGCCAAGATGTCTCTTTATATCTCGTCAGCCCACTGGACTCTGAAATCCCTGTATGGAAGAACTCCTCCACTTGGTTTCCCCTACTCTACACTGATGTGGGTTTTTTTTTTTTTTCCCTTTTTATATGAGTCATTTTATAGATGAGGTCCCACATTACCACTTAGAGAATGTACGGCTCTTTATGTGACCAGAGTGAATGCAGGGTCCTAAAGGTCTAGTGAGCACCTAAACAGTATTTGTTGACTTCTTTCTCTTTCTCCAGCATTGCCAGTAAAAACAAAAACATCAGTTGGAAGAAAAGGAATTCCCATATGATTATGTTTAACTCACCATGTATAAATAAGCTTTTTTAAAAAGATTTTATTTACTTATTTGACAGACAGAGATCACAAGTAGGCAGAGAGGCAGGCAGAGAGAGAAAAGGAAGCAGGCCCCCTGCCGAGCAGAGAGCCCGATGCGGGGCTCCATCCCAGGACCCTGGAACCATGACCCGAGCTGAAGGCAGAGGCTTTAACCCACTGAGCCACCCAGGCGCCCCTATAAATAAGTTTTTAAGTAAGGCCTTCTAGGCTTTCATCAACGACACAGATGCTGCATCATATAAAATATTATGAAAATGCACCATATGACATCATAAATATATTTTTGCTCCCAGCATCTAAAAAATTACTGCTATAGTTTTGTTCTGAGACTTTTCTCTCAGCAGCTTTCATTCATTATTGCTAAGTGAGATATTGTAAGCAATGAATTGTTGTCAACATACAAACTAATTTAACAATTGACATTGCTGTGTTTCCTTTTATACATGTTTAACCATATTTGTATTTATTTTGAGAAATTTTTTGAAGTCCTGTAATCAACAAATTTATTTTCAGGTCTTCTGTGTTTAGATAGCCTTTATGTGTCTCAGAGGCCTTAGACATCACTTCTGTAGAACCCCGTGGACAACACAGCCATGCCTGGAGCAGAAATTTATTTCTGAGACCACGATTATGTTTCTTTTTTCCCCCTGTATTGCAGTAACACATAGGAAAGCATTTCCGCTGAGGTGATCTAAATCTCTCCAAATTTTAGTTTTGATGTTAAAACTTCCCTTTTAATGAGAAAAAAAATTGGTTTTGTACTAAAACTGATCAGTCTCTCCTAATCTTGTTCTCTGTGTTCAGTGATAATCCCTTCACGTATGCAATCCTTTGTAACCGGTATTTTTTGTTATCATGGTCCAGCACCTTGAGACTCTGTGTCTCTTGCTACTAGAGCATTCTTTTTTGGTGATACTCTGACATTTGACATCTTCTTGGAGCAGGAGGTTGGAGCAGAGGCTCAGTTCATAGATTTATTTTTAGAATCACACGAGGCAGATCAAAACATATCTTCATTGTACCGCAGTGTTGAATCACATATATCCTTATTCTCGGTGAAAAATAAAACAAAACATTTTTTTTTTTTTTTTTGTCTCACTCACATATCCATCTCCTTTTCAACTAGTAGAATAAGATGTGGTGAATCAGGAGACAGGCCTTTGCCCAGTACCAAATTAATCAGAAGGGGCATGAGCCTAGATACACCACCCAGCTTCTCCTTTCTTTGTCTGATAGTAGAGTGTTTGATTTGATATCTTTGCTCCAGTCCTCATGCTGTTCCTTTGGTGCAAACACAACGGGCAGCATTTTCTTCCTGAAAACCTTAGGACAAGGTTCTCTTGAGACAAAGTATTTAGCCAAATGGCTCATTTTTACACCTTTCTCATAGATTTTCAGACTTCTCTGGATAAGCTCCAATCCAGGAAATTTCACCAAATTGAATCATCCTGAAATAATTTGCACAGTGTAACAGTAGATTTTCTATACCTTGTATTTTAGGATGGTACAGCCTGACACATACGAATGGTAGGTTTTCGTATGTAAACCAACTGATGGAAAGCATCGGGAACTTTACTAAAGAGAGATTAGCAATAGTTATTCACAACTAATCAGACCCATTAGCTGCCTATAAAAGTCAGCCCCTCACTTTTCTGCCCTGTTCATTTCCCATGACAGCTGTCGAGCCCATGTGGCCTGTGGTAAGAATACCTCGTTTACTGGAACCTTGCTGCTGGCTGTTGCCAAAAGAACTCTTTATGATTTCTTTGCTCAAGATGGAGTCTTTTCTTACTCCAACCCCTTAAGGCAGACTTTTTCTAGTGCTGTTCTTAATGTGCTGTCTCTATGTGTTTAAAACTGAGTGTATTTTATAGCTCAAAGAAATAATAATGGCAAGTAGTCTCCACTCTGAATACATTTGGTTCCTGACTGTCGGGTAACAGGCACCTATGGTTTGGAAAGCCTGATATTTAAATGTGTCTGAATCTCTTGGGTTCCTTAGCCCAGACAGCAAATGGCTTGGACTCTGGGAGTTTGGATGGTGAGAGGTGTTCATACATGTCATTTATCTATTAACGATATTCCATGGAAATAAGAAAATGGCTAATATTTGACCAATTCCCGTGGTCTGGAAATAGTCACTTTCTTTTCAAGGAGTCAAGTATTTAGAAACGCAATACATTGCATGGCTTGCCACTGTCTGCCACTGCCATGTGCCACATGCCAGTGCCATGATCTGCCACTGTCTTTGTGGGACTTTCTCTTTCTGGTCTCAGCTCAGAACTGGCTATATTCGTTTCTTTTGCTCAGTGTAGCAGCCAAATAATTACCGCTGATGTAATACTTTGCCCACACACATGCACAAAGTATACATGTTCTGGTTTATAGGTCTGGCTGTTGGTAGCTAACACTCTTTGGTGTGTGGTAAGCTTCTGGGACATGGAGTTTCAAAACCAAAGTCAACTGGATGTCAGTTGTAGGTACCCTGCACAGCCATGGTGGGAGAGGAGATGTTGAGTCATCCTTGAGTGGAAGTGGGGCGGTTTTCTATTCTGCAGCATACCTTATTATGTTAAAATGTTTGCAGTTAGTATGAGGGCTTCACAACAGACTTATTCTGTATATGAGATGGAGTCTGCCTCTAGAACGATCCAAAATGGAATAGGAAGGATGGGAAAGAATAGCCCTTTTGAATTTTTCTTTCAAATCAGGCCATGAAATGAATAAAGAGCTCCATACAGATTTGTCTGGGTCTGTGTGTGGGTTCTGGGATGGGCCCTTGGAACCCTCCTCCGTGAGACAGCAAAGGGAGTTCAGGCTCACACTGAAGAGTCGTCAGGGTGGGTGGGCTGCCCGGCAGGTTTGGAAAATACAGCTGCCAAATTGACCCAAAAGAAATAAAGGACAGGCTGAGATGCATCTGAAAGAAAAGGGCTAGACCTCTTGAAGTTGTCAGAGATCTTAAAATCATGCCTTGTGGTGTACCTCTTGTTTATCTGAATTTCCATTTGGAAATAGCCTCTGTGATGGTCTGTCTGCTGCAGACATGAACTGAGGGGAATCTTCCCCACAAAAAAGGGCATTCCTGGGACCGTGAGCCTTTCCTGCGGAACCCTTCTGATCAGTTACCTGCTTTGGGCTGAGAGACTCAGCAGGAAAGGGGATGACAAGGGAAATAAAGTGGCCCCAGAAGAGAGAGAGTTGGCAGTGGGGAGAAGGGAGGGGGAGAAGCAAGAACGAATGCCACACAGGGACAAAGAGGGAGAAGGGGACAGAGTGAGGCAGCAGAGTCCAGGCTGGAAATGGAAAGGCATATTTTAGGGAGCAGGGAGACAAGTGAAAAGAAAAGGTCCTAACAAGGGGAAAAGAAACAATACAGGCCGTCTGAAGATAGGTCTGCTCGTTAAGAGAGCGCCTGAAACACCCGCTGGCCTATCAGTAGGGCCTGTGAGGAAACACAGGGTGAGTGGTCTTCCCTCCCCTGTCGCCTAGTCAGCTTGTGAGGAGTTTTCCGCTTTCCCGAGCAGTCTCAATGCCCACCGCAGTTCAACTCCTCCGTGTCCCTCACTGACTCCATGGCTTTGTGACCCATCAGCAAGAGAATATCCAATCAGTGCAAGGTAAACTCTTAAGCAGGTCCCAAACTCCCCGCTAACTGAAATAGCACAAGATACCGGGGATCAAAGGGTGACAGCTTATGAGGTCCACGTGTTTTGAGCTAGTGTTTACTCTGACAGAAAGGAGCTTTTTCAAGAATGCAGAGCAGGTATGGAGAGTTTGAGCCCCTGAAGATGAATTGATTAGAGGGACCCAAAAATGGCTGTGCAGGTGACTACAGAGTATCCTTACAAGGCAGCAAAACAGTTTCCATCCATCGACCCACTGAAGCACTTTTTTTTTTTTCTTCTAGGTGGAAGAGCGGTCGAGGCTCAACCGGCAGAGTTCTCCGGCCATGCCTCACAAGGTCGCCAACAGAATATCTGACCCCAACCTGCCCCCGAGGTCGGAGTCCTTCAGTATCAGTGGGGTTCAGCCTGCTCGGACACCCCCCATGCTCAGACCAGTCGATCCCCAGGTACCTTCCCAGCTTTCTTCCATCGGCCATCTCAACAGGGTGTACAGTTAAGCTTACTAAAAGAACAGGGGATTGTAACTTGGATTCATACATTGGACCAGTCCAACAACAGCCCTTAATGCAGAACCTATAGGAATAGATGAGACCCCACTGGATTTGAAGGATGGGGAAGTGGGGAGAAAAAAAAAGCAACTTCCTTAACTCTGAGCCAACTGCAGGGTCACTTCTTGGTAAACCAGCCTCTCTGGAAACCCATGGGGGTGTCTGCAAGGTCAGAACAAACATCTGTCCAGTTACAATTATCGAGCTAGTATTTGTATAGATATCTGTTATATACAAACTATTACATTATCTTCTGTTCAGTAGGATTTGGGCATGATCTTTAACCAGAAAAACGAAATGACCTGGGATAAAATTGTGTCTTCTAAGCCAGTGGGTTCCAGAGGGTGGTCACTGGACCATTAGCATCAATGTCACCCAGGAACTTGGTAGAAACGCAGGTTCCCGGGTCGCCTCAGATGGTCATGTCCATGGGGGTCTGGTGGTCTGCGTGTTAGCAAGCCCTCCGGGTGCTCCTGAAGCACTTGACTCAAGAGCCACTGGTGTAAGCTATCTAAAAAAGAAAAAAGTTACTCCACTCCTGGACAAGTTTCTGGAAGTTTTAGAGGACTTCTGAAATTATAAACACTAAAAATGAAATATGAAGTGAAATAAAGTAGGGAATTTCATGAAAAATTAAGGTAATCATGGAGCGGGTTTCACCCAGATGTCTTTGAAAACTCTTTTAAATAGGGGTATGTTTTGTGATGTGTTTTTAAAATATGCTTTATTTTAATATTATTATTACATTCGTAATTAACATTAACAAAAATGTGATGGTTACAGTTCTTTCCTGGTTGAAGCATAACATTCACCTGAACTAGACCTTCAGGATTTTTCTCTGAGCTATAATTAAGAACATTTCAGATTTTAGACCAAAGAGGGTCTGAAGAGGCAAGAGCAGGGCTGCTCCCGGGATAAGACTTCAAGGGCAAAAGGAACTTCAAGGGCAAAAGGAACAGGGCCAGGCTGGCAGAAGAGGGCCGTGGAAATGCTCCCTAGTGGTCTGGCATTTGAGATTTCAGAACAAAGAGGATCTGATAGGTCCCTTGCACAAAGCAGATAGCAGATTAGTGTTTATTGACTTAAGTGTTTAATTTAGAAAGTATTCTAGATACTTTCCCCAGCCGAGATTCATTGACCACATTCCACGTGCCAGGCACAGTGTAGACCAAGAGATCCCATGCCAGACATGGCTCCCATCTCCATGGGTTTACCTTCGAGATGGTAACAATGAAGTGTGAAAAGTGCTAACGGTCAAGAACACTCTGAACTTTGGATTTTCGTAATCTGTCTTAAAGAGCTGCATTTCTACCCAAAGACAGCATGTCTTCCCTGCATGAACAATACCAACGCATGCCCAGTAAGGGGGCTCACACCTCCAAGAGAAACATCCTGGTGTGGAGAGATATATAAGATCATGGATGGTGAGATCCAGCTTACCAGAAGGCAGAAGAGCCTAGAGTTAGGGGTGGAGACCAGGAGGCATGTGAGGGTTCCAGTCCGGGCCCTGGCACATATGAGCCGTGAGGTCCAGGTTGCTACTTAACCCCTCTAGACCTTCCAGTCTCATGTGAAAAGGTTGAAAATGATTGTATCCACCTCATGATGGAGGTAGTGAGTTCATGAGGAGTAAGATACCCAGAGCAGTTTTTGTTTTACAGAGTGATAGCGCTTTCTGAAGTCAAAGTTAAGGGTTTTGAGGGAGAAATTTGATAATATTCAAAGAAAAGTGCTTGTAAATCTATTATACTGATGGCCAGTTAATGTGCACTGAAACTTGCTATTATTATCATCACACCTATTTCACTGACTTCTTAGGAGTCCCGAGTGACTCAGTTAAATCTGGGTCAGCCCTACCCATGGCTGCAAATGGGAAGTTTGGAGGAGCTTCTGAAAGCTTACTGGAGACAGCTGTGATGGGCTCCATGTCCTCCAGTTCTCATCTCGTGCTCTAAAATGGTATTTTCCTTTCCACTGAATGATATAGTAGCTGCTCTGCTTTATCTTCTAATACGGTTGCTCTAATGTTGGCTTGATGTTTAGATTCCACATCTGGTAGCAGTAAAATCCCAGGGACCTGCCTTGACCGCCTCCCAGTCAGTGCACGAGCAGCCCACCAAGGGCCTCTCTGGGTTTCAGGAGGCTCTGAACGTGACCTCTCACCGCGTTGAGATGCCACGACAGAACTCGGATCCCACCTCTGAAAACCCTCCTCTCCCCACTCGCATCGAGAAGTTTGACAGAAGCTCTTGGTTACGACAGGAAGAAGACATTCCACCAAAGGTAGTAGGCTAACATGCTTTTATCATAACTATCATCATCATTATTTATTATTAGTATTAGTATCTCTATTCCAGACCTTCTATAGTAATGAGGAACCTGAGAATGCCAAAGCAGCACCTTTCTCATGTTCTCCTTCTCATTCCCAAGCTAAGACTTGGATTGTCACTTATCACTTCTGACCTTTATTTGCCAAGAAATGGAGGCTCAGGTAGATTGAATGACTTGGAAACATCTATCCTGTATCCAGAATTAGAACTCTCAACTTCAGGCATCCCAAACTATCATTTTACTGTCTGTATTAAGAAACAGAATAATAGGGATGCCTGACTGGTTCAGTTGATAGAACATGTGACTCTTGACCTCAGGGTCGTGAGTTCAAGCTCCACATTGGGCGTAGAGGTTACTTAAACAAAACAAAAAAAAAAAAAAAGAGAGAAAGAAAGAAAAAAAGAGCGGAGTATCTGGGTGGCTCAGATCGTTAAATGTCTGCCTTCGGTTCAGGTCTCTGTCTCCACGTCCTGGGATCAAGCCCCATGTTGGGCTCCCAGCTCAGCAGGAAGTCTGCTTCTCCCTCTCTCTCTGCCTCTTCCCCCACTTGTGTTCTGTCTCTCTCTCTCTCTCTCTCTCTCACTCTCAAATGAATAAATAAAATATTTTTTTAAAAAAGAGAGAGAAAGAGAGAAATGGAATATTGGGTATTTTCATCAGTGACTGAAACTACATCTAGAGAAATTGAAAACTTCCAGATAAAAAGTAGAAAATTGATTTATTCCTACTTTTAATAACACAAATCAGATTGCAGGTATTCAGAAGATAGTACTGCTCTTAAAATTGGCTCTGTTTAAGGAAAGCTCCTTCTAGCCCAGGTCATAATTTAACTGTTGAGCATAAAACTGTAGGGTGAAATGACTAGCCATCTACTGGACAGAATAATCCTGGATTGGTTTCTTTTGTTTTGTTTTTACCTATACCCATTGTTACTCATTCCAAAAGTTGTCATGAAATGTGGCTACACGTCTCACTGCAGACATCCTGGAAGCATTTCAAAATACTAGAGAAATTTTTGCATTACATTCTTGCTGGTTCTTCCTTTCTCCTGAACTTAGCATAGGAGCTTTGCCAAATGGAATGTCTCACAATTTCCGGAGATCAATGCCATTGTTGACGCCAGGAAAAAAGAACTTTTTACCCAGTGATTTTCAAATATTCTTCCTCATCTTCTACTCAAAAAGATAGCATAGCAGGATTTCCATGATTTTGGAAATGGAAATAGCCGACTATGACTTTTTTTGTTGGTGCTCTCCTTTTGTGGAAGCCAGTATGCCTTCAGAAAAGGTTAGTTAGGGAGCAAAGTTTAACGCCAAAGATAGGTCGGGCAGGGGAGTGGCCCGAGAACTGGGAAAACAGAAAATGGACGTTATTGGTCCACTCTCTGAAAACATGCAGGCATACATTCCTAACTCCAGGAGAAAATTTGACATTCATATAAAGAGTTTAGGTTTTAAGAATTTGTTAGACTCTTTCTTCTCGACAACTATTTAAATCTACAAAAGGAAAAAAGAAAAACCGAATATTTAATTTGGGCAGGTGGGAATTCTGATTCGGCCATTCTGCTTCTCTTCAATGGACTCAGCTTTCTAGATCTTTATCTTAAAATGCATTATAATAAACAATAAAATTTATATGAGTGTTAAATATCATTTACTATATTAAACAACATTACTATAGCAAAGCACATTTTTAAAATATCTAGTACAAAACCCAAACCCACTTTATAAGAGCCCCAAGAGGGGCTCCTGGGTGGCTCAGTGGGCTAAGCCTCTGCCTTCAGCTCAGGTCATGATCTCAGGGTCCTGGGATCGAGCCCCGCATCAGGCTCTCTGCTCAGTGGGGAGCCTGCTTTCCTCCACCTCTCTCTGCCTGCCTTTCTGCCTACTCATGATCTCTGTCAAATAAATAAATAAAATCTTAAAAAAAAAAAAAGCCCCAAGAGATGAATGAAGATTGAAACACCCAACAAATGTTTAACCCAACCAGTTATCATGAGTTACCTACATTTCCATCTCCTGGTCACTTTTATAAAGTATTATTCTTTTCCCTCAATTTGGACCCCTTTAGTATACTTTCAATATTTGATTTCACAAAAATGTTTAATAATGCAAGGCAGACTTGAGTTCCCATCTTAGGCCCTGGTCAGATATGCTGATAATGATCTTTTATCCTACTGTGTGCCTAATAGTGTGCACACAGTCTTTTTGAAGATCCTGCCGGTGTTTTCAATATTAATTCTGTTTTGTAGTCCATTTGCAAATTGACTTTCCAAGGCACAGTATTTGTGAGGGGGTTTGTTTTTAATTAATGGCTGCAAGTTGATTACTAGTAATAACACTTAGGATCCATTGAAAGAGTTTCTCTGAGCTCCCAAGCATGTGGCTTATGTCCCAAGTTCTAGCCTGATACCCCCATCTCTCACCAGATTTCATCATCTCCTTATCTGTTTATCAGTTGGGGCAGAGTTCAGCTTATCTGGATAACTCTCATCTGATACAATTTCTAATGATCAACTGAGTTAATGGTACTCCAGAGAAATTTCTGGTATCCACCACTCTTACACAAGCAAAGGAGGTCAAGTGTTTTAGCCTGGTGATAAAAATAGTTAGCTTGGTCTGCTTTTTAATTTGTTTTTTAAAACTGAAAACCATTCTCCTTCATGATTGCTGATGGTGCCTCCATGCCTTTTGTGTGATTTGGTTTAGGGAGTTAAAGATTTCTTTGAAACATGAACACCATGTCTTTCCCATTTCTGATAGTTTCTGTAACTCCTGGTAAATTTTAGGAAAGGGTTAGGCTGTTTTTCAGGTAGGAGCTTGTGGGAGCTATTGTATGGAAAATATTTCTGAATTCTGGTTTTTCTTTCAGGTGCCTCAAAGAACAACTTCTATATCCCCAGCATTAGCCAGAAAGAATTCTCCTGGAAATGGTAGTGCTTTGGGACCCAGACTAGGATCTCAACCCATCAGAGCAAGGTAAGGCAAGGAAGATGATTAGGGTGAAGGAAGAAGCCCCCATCTGTTATTGTCATTATTGCTTTCTTAAAAATTGTCTGTGTCCTTTTTTTCACTTCAGAGACATGTTGACTGGCCTCTTGGACAGTAAGTTTGGTGGGCCCAGAGCACATGTCTTTTATTTCTTCAATAGCCTTTCAGAGAAGTCAGTGTTGGCTTTTGATGGTCAGTGGCTTGTCAGACCTGAGCCTTTCCCCCAGTGGCAGCTCATGAATGAATGAGGGAGGGCATGAAGAAATGAGACTGTCCAAAAGCCAAACAGGTGTGCCTCACCAGACAATTTTAAAAGTTGGGGAGTAAAATTACAAATTGAAGTCTGGTTGGATTGTCCCAAAGCATCACTCATGAAGTCAGTACAACAAGATGGCCTGGTTTGAGGTGATTTTCAGCATCAGGTCAAGAAATGTGCCGTGGGAGCCAGTAAGACATTACAAAGTCCAGGGCTCCTGGGTGGCTCAGTGGGTTGGGTGTCCAACTCTTGATCTCAAATCAGGTCTTGATCTCTGGGTGGGGAGTTCAAGCCCCATGTTGGGTTCAATGCTGGGTGTGGAGCCTACTTTAAAAAAAAAAAAGCCATTACAAAGTCATTGCCAAAGAAATGCATTAGTGGCCAGCCTCAGAGCTTCCTGGCTTGGCAAATTACAAAAGGACTATTTTCTTAGCAAGAAATCACCTCCGTGGCATTATTGTGGGCCACTGAGATACACTGATGCTTCCATTGCTGCTCTGTGCTCTCCTAGATTTTCCATCAACCATGGATATGCGTACAGTCAGGAAACTGCATCCCCCCACCAGTTGGTGTAGAAGTCTCAGGAGAATCTGGGAAGTAAACAATATCTTTACTGTATCTGAGCTGATTTTATGTGGTAACAGATGCCGTTAGCTGCTCTAGTTCGGTGAGCTTCCCTCAGATCTTTCATGAAGAATACACCTCTTTTTAGGATCAATTGAAATAGCAAGTGGTCTCTGCTGAGACTATGAAAAGGATGAGCTTGGGCAGGCTGTTACATTCTTCACTGTGTTCACTAGAGAAAGACTCTCCCTTGCTAGGAAGAATGACAGACTGGAAACAAAGGTTAGGATGATTTGTACCTATCTTTAATATATGGGATGCTTTTGATCATGAAGCTCTAATTTTCCTCTTCACATGAAGAGCTTTAGGAAGAGGTCACTCCATAAATAAGATAGAACTGTACTAAGCACATTCATCCCTTTAGGACAAAGAAGTTAGCCCATACTGAGCGGATGTACCACTTGTAGGAAGCTTCGAACAAACCATTTTTTCCCAGCGACTTGTCAGCTTCGCCCTGAGCTGGTGTTGCTAGGCATCGTTGAGGAGACCAGAGTGTTCTGTGACCCGGGAGCCAAACGAACAGCAGCCCTGGGATTGCCAGTGTGAACTTTGTCAGTCCCCCTCTTCCAGCAGCAATAAGCCCCCAATTATCAGCGCTTCTTAATCCTTTGGACCCTGCCCTTAGGCTCTGTTCATTGGATCAGGTGCTTGGAATTTTTGCTGCTGGTAAATCAAGTATCATTTCGACTGTCTTTTTTCCTTCTATCAACCAAAAAGAAAGAGAACTATCATTATATAATCAAATAAAAAAGCAGCTCTTTGTTCCTGCTGAAGTGTTATTTTACTGACATTAGGTCCAAGATAGTTGGCTTTTGATGGTCAGTGGCTTGTCAAACCGAGCTTTTCCCCCAGAACCACTTAAATTTGTACTTTGTCCAAAGAATGCAGACTTTGTGAGATAGCTAGCATTTTTTCTGCTTTTCTGAGAGATGGAGGGAGGGAGCAAAGAGGTAATAATTATTTACCTACAATGAAATTCAGAGGGATTGTGGGGGAGGGGGATGGGAAATCCGCATCTCTGCCACGTGCAGTAATGCTACAAAGCACTCTGCTGCTTTTTTTTTTTTTTTAAGATTTTATATTTTATTTGAGAGAGAGAGAGGAAGAGCACAGAGGGAGAGGGAGAAGCAGACTCCCCACTGAGCAGGGAGCCTAATGTGGGGCTTGATCCGGGACTCCAGGATCATGACCTGAGCCAAAAGCAGACTCTTAACTGAAGCAGCCACCCAGGCACCCCTGAACACTCTGCTTCTTGTTCTTACCTACCTCTGAGTGACCGACACTTCAGATGTGAATCAGATTTTTGCAACTCTAGATTGGATTGCATTTTTTTTAAGCTATAGGATTTGGTTTATTTATTGTGATAGAGATAACTTTAGGTCACCTTTGCTTCATTAAAAAACACCCTAAAACACAGTGGTCCGAAATAGTAACAATTTATTATTTCTTAGGGTTCTGTGGGTTGGTTAATGACTTCTTCTGCTGGTCTCACTTGGGCTTACTTAATGCAGCTGCACTGAGCTGATGGGTCAGCTGTACCATCACATGGTCTTTACTGTTTGCCGATCTCAGGACAACCTCCCCTCAGGGAAGGCCACAGTGAACAAGCCCTTTTCAAGCCCTTGCTTGCATCATCTTTGCTGATGCCCCGTTGGCAACCTCAGTCACATGGCCAAGCCCTGAGCTGGTGTGTAAAGGAAACACACAAGCACAGACAACAAAGATGTGATTGGTGTGGCGCTTTACTGTAAAGCTGACTCTCCTGTTTTTACTGCTCTTGATGAAGTTCTCATAATTCTTTTTGTACCATTTTTCAGGCAGGTGTCCATCTATAAAGCCATAAAAAGGGGTTGCTTTGAAATAAGTAATCCTTTACGATGTGTTTAAGCTGTATTTCTTAGAGTTGGTCAGTATTCCTTTTTATCCTCCCAGCTCTTTTCCTTGAAATGATCCTTTTTTTTAAAAAGATTTTATTTATTTATTTGACACAGAGAGAGAGATGACAAGCAGGCAGAGAGGGGGAAGCAGGCTCCCCGCTGAGCAGAGAGCCTGATGCGGGGCTCGATCCCAGGGCCCTGAAACCATGACCTGAGCAGAAGGCAGAGACTTAACCCACTGAGCCACCCAGGTGCCCCCCACCTTGAAATGATCCGTAAGGGAGAGTGGAAAATTAGCAAAGTAAAAATGGATCCCAAGGAAAATCACACATGTAATAAAGGAAAAATTCAGGGTGTTTTATTTATTATTTTTCATTTGCTAAATTCAGCAAATGCATATGAAGGACCTGTTGTGTAAGGGCCATATGGGACCTTGGGAACCAGTGACTCAACCAAGACCACCTGAGTCCAGGGCCCACAGGTCAGAGGATATACCATACCTGCCACTCTTCGGGGCTACAGGCCTTATTAGGGGTAAAATTTTGTTCCTTGCCTTGCTTACTTATTTTGCTTTGGGGTAAATATGTGAATTGACTTAATCTAAAGGAAGCAAAAGAAGGCAGAGACTCTCTCTTCTTCTGTGGCAAACTTAGGGATCGCAGGTTTAAGGCAACAGTGTCTGAATATGGAGGGAACCTGGGTCCCCACGTCCCTACCTGGAGAAGAACCACCCAGGAGAACAGTTCTCTTGGTATATATCGTGATACAAGTGAGAATTAAACTACCTTGTGCTAAGCCAGTAGGAAAAAGAAAGAATAGAAAGCAGAGGCTAATGGTTACAAAACTCAGTTTCTGCCTCTTCAATTCAAGTACTGATGAACTCCAAGTACTGGGTGCAAGATGTTGTATATTCTGTAGTGACTGCAGAGTGTGTGATAATTTCTGAGAATGGAGGAAATGGTATGTTTAAATCAAGAAATTCCTTGGCACCCTGATTGGAAGATTCTGGAGGTGAGTTTCAATGGCTGTGTGCGAGCATGTACCTGTAACGCAAGGCAAAAAGCAGAGCTTTACTATTTTCAAAAGCCTTCCTTCTCCCAGAGAAAAACTTCCAATTACGTCACTGTCCCCCTCTCTTCACACACTACACGAAGTCGAAAGGAGCCCTGTAAGGAATAGGTTTTAAAATAGGTATGTATCAGCCAATACAACTTTGGTTGCATTAGTCGGCCAAGAAAGTGTTACCGGGTGACCCCCGTGCATCCTTGCCTTCTTCTCGGTTTGGGGTGATTTATTGCTTATTTGTCTGTCTGTTTGTTTGTTTAATAAACACTTCTGGAGCATCTTTATGATGATGTCAGGCAATGTCCGATGTGCATTTCCAATGGTGACTTAGGTAAACCATACAACAACTCTGGGAGGTAGTGGCCGTAGTCACCTCCATTAAGACCAACACAGGTTAAGTCTATTGGGCCTAAGGTGACAAGGTTCCTAAGTGATAGAGCCACCATTTGAACCTCCAGTTTGAACCATTGCACCCAATTGCACTCTTAAGAACCGTGCTGTGCTTACCTGTTTTGCGAGAGATGCAGCTGGCATTGCTACCTCCTGTCCCCAGAGGAGAGAGGACTCTTGATTGGCTGACTGACAAGACACCATCTCGCACCACCTTTCCCACCAAGCGATCTGGGGGTTATGTTAGTAGCCTCTCTTCGTCCTATAGTTATCGATTCTCCTCCCGTGATACTGACGACCTTTGACAAGTTGCCGTCCCCTGGGACCTATTTATATCCCCAAAACTTTCCTGCTCGAGCTGGTAGTCACGTCATCATGTGCATGTGACAGTTCCCGTCCCCCGTGGCTGCAGTCTCCGCGATAGCACAGTCAGTCCGCGGGACCCCCAGGCCCCCGTTCCGCCCTTCCTTCTCACGCATGCGCACATGGCTGTGCGGTTCTTCCCTGCTGTCTGGGCTCCCCGCTGCCTTGGGTTGTCAAGGTGATCGTCTCAGTCAAGATTTGATTTGTTCATTTTTTTAAAATATTGTTTTAAAAAATTCCAAGTACTTTAATATTTAACTTTGATTCATGTGTTCCTTAAAGCAAATTAAAATTTGATCAAACACGTATATTCAGAATATGAAAAGATTTAAATTAAGCCAGAAACACCCAGTCAAAACCCGTTGACTAAATGCTTCATTTCAAAAAATTATTCTCTGTCCCACCCCAAACCTCTCTTCCCATGGCTCATTTGGTCTCATTGGCTGTGTCATCAAAGAACAAAGTAGAGTGAATTTTGGCAGTCAGCCAGTTAATTATAGACTTGGCCCAAGTATTTGGGCCAAGAAATCACTTTGTAATCCTAATTTTCTGTTTTGACTTTTTATATGATTTAAGTAAATGGAATAATTGCCACATTTTCACTTTACTGTGTGTTTTTTAGAGCATTGTCTGTGGGATGGCAAATGTCTGAACTAAAAGTTCAGACTAAAAGTTAGCATTTAAAGAAATATATATGAATGTTTTCAAGTTTTTTCACATTTGGATCTGAGTAGTTGCAGTTAATATGTGACCAAAGGAAACCTGTTCTTTCATAGAATCCTTCTGAAATTCCCTCTAAAAGCATTGATCTCAGACCCCATGGCCCCAAGGCCAGACTATATTACCACATAATAAAGAAAAGAAAAATATGAATGGTATGACATTTTCTCAAAATACTTATATTCCCCCCCAAATTAATAAAGTAGAAAAAGCATTTTAAAGTTTTCCTGATTTCTGCGTGGTGTTATATAGACATGAAATAGTTCTTTCGGTCTCCAGCAACAAAAACAGCCGCCTATTAAGACCAGCACCCATGCTGGTGAGCTCCAGCCAGGAGGACCCGTGCTAATGAGGCCCAGGTCAGGGATTTAATGCCCGTGGGATCCAATTAACTTCACACCAAAAGAGGCTCTGAGCCCATCGGAGATGTGTGCACATCCCAGCTGCTTCTGCCAGTCCCCGTGCCTCTCCTTGACAGCTGTGCCCCAGGCCTTGTCATCAGGACGGTGGCAGCCTCCCATCTGGTCAGCCTGCCTCTCTCCCCAGGCCGGTCAGATGGAACCCTGCCCTGGGAGGTCTGTGTGCTCTGCTGGGCCTTAGAGGCACTGCGACTCAACCATCCACCCCTTCCGATGAGCCAGTCTTCCCAGGAAACCTGACATAGATGTGGTGCTTCTCCCTACTCTTCCCTCACGGTGGTGTCCTCCCCACACCAGCAAGCCCGGGGAAGACCCCAGCCCCGGTGTCCTCACTCAGCTCCTTCCCCCAGACTTCCTGCTCCCCATTCCAAGGCCCAGTCAAGTCCTGTCTCCATTGTGACCCCACCTTGACCACTCTGGATCACATTTGTTGTTCCCCAAACACCGACAATACTTGCAGGTCCTTTCACACATGGCATACAGAGGTTTGCCTTATCCACTGTGCTCTCCACTGCATGTTTCCCTTCTCTAGAATTATCTTGCACCTTGTTCCTGTGACCGTGCTTGCCTCCATCGCTCATACTGGTCCAATGAGGCTCACAAAATAGGTGCTGCATAGAAAGGTGTTGGTTGAAGGATTGGAGGAGTGCTGTGTTCACACAAACAGCTGGAAAAAATCTGAGCTCACAGCTACCCTTCTCCTCTTAGCTGGGTTTTTTGTGGGTTTGGTTTTTTTTTAATTCAAGGAACACTACATTACCGTTCTATAAAATGGAAGCATTTTAAGGAGCCTTAGCGTGCCCCTCACCCTCAATCTGCAATACAGTTGGTTAGCAATAGAATTTTCTGAAAAAAAGCATTGCATTTGGGGACTTTATTAATGTTATTCCTATGTGATTAATTAAATTAAATCAATAAAATTTATTTCTATATAATTAATTAAATAATAAAGAATTAAATAATATAATTAATTAAATGATTAAACCACCACTGTTTAATAAGAGAAGAGCATGGGAAAGAATTTATTATTGGAGAATGCAAGGAGATAATAAGATTATTTTTTGTTTTAAGATTTTATTTATTTATTTGACACAGAGAGAGAGATCACAAGTAGGCAGAGAGGCAGGCAGAGAGAGGGGGGAAGTAGGCTCCCTGCTAAGCAGAGAGCCCGATGCGGGGCTCAATCCCAGGACCCTGAGATCATGACCTGAGCCGAAGGCAGAGGCATAACCCATTGAGCCACCCAGGTGCCCCGATAAGACTATTTATTTAAGTAGAATTCAAAAGGTAGGGTATTGTGCAAGTGTTATACCTTTATCATTTTAGGTGTTCTCCAAATCAGAGCTGTTTCCAGTATGGAACCAAAACTATTTAAGCCGATTAAATGCTAGCAGTTTTCACAAGAATAATTACTGTGCAGAGGAGTTCTATAACAATATTGAGAATTTTAAACATTTTCCTTAAATTTGATAATCACTTCTGCTGCAATTGATCATACTGCTGGGTTGACTTAGCAACTACTTCACCATAAGAACTTAAAAGATAAATAGTGCCATAAAGTTTACATTTATACAATCAAAATTAGTTAAGTTATGGGGATATCTTTGTTTTTACATGTGTTTTTAAGGGCCACCAGCCATGTCTTCCAATAACCCAATATTTTAAAATGTTCATAACTTAGGGTACCCGGGTGGCTCAGTCAGTTAAATGTCTGCCTTCAGCTTAGGTCCTGATCCTAGGTTCCT
Source organism: Taxidea taxus jeffersonii (assembly GCA_003697995.1). NCBI lineage: Eukaryota > Metazoa > Chordata > Mammalia > Carnivora > Mustelidae > Taxidea > Taxidea taxus. The sequence goes on from RCUC01150776.1 coordinate 19,703, forward strand.
GGGATCGAGCCCTGCATCGGGCTCCCTGCTCAGCGAGGAGTCTACCTCTTTCTCTCTCTCTCTAGCTCCCCCTATTTGTGCTTGCTCTCTTTCTTTCTCTGTCAAATAAAAAAATAGAATCTTTAAAAAAAAATGTTTGTAACTCGACCAAATGTTTTTGGCAGCTACCTCAGCAAAAAGCAAGGATCTTGTGTTTTTGAAAAAAAATCATTTGGTCTAGTTGCTACTATAATGATGCTGTTCTGTGGCCAGATTTTTGGCACACTAAAATGCAAATGTCTCAAGGGAAGAGACCATATTATTTTCATTTTTATACATGAAACGTGGGAGACCCAGCACAGTTCAGAGTGCACTTGACATTGTCGAAATGAGCGGAGCAAGATGAAAGTGTAAAATTACATTTTAACAGGACTTCCTGCATTAAAAATCATGTCTCCATCCACACTGTGGTGACTGTTAGCAAAGATGCGCTGTTCTGTTTGGAAAACCGAAGGCACTGGAAACACGTAGGGCTCCATGGGACAGGTGGCTGGCAGCAGATTTGAGCTGTGAGTTTCAGGTCTCACTTAATTACCGTTTAGGCCCAGCATTGTGAAAATCTAAAGGATAAATGAGAAGGCCTAGAAGTTATAAATTAAAAAGACCTTTCTGGAAACGTTGAGTGAGGAGGCTGCTTATTTTTATAACAAAATCATAAAAACCTGAGCAGTCGTTTCTCACCGCTGTCCTAGTACAGCTTCCACAACCACCAAGAGTGGCCCCGGTGGCCCTTCCTTACTGCCCTGGGCTCCCAGCAGGCAGAGCGGGGATGAAATTGGCTGGGCTTGCCTGGCACGCTGGCGGAGGGCAGGGCTATAACTTGTTCATCATCGCCTCTCAGATGCCTGACCCAGTGCTGGGTGTGGCCAACTGAATGAGTAAATAAATAACTACCGTTTGGGCAGTTAAGCTATGAAAGTGAATAATACAGTAGGGGCTCATCACAAGTGGGGACTACTAGTATTGTTCTTGACTTAGCACTCAGTATTAATTCTTTAAAGCACACCTCCCTTTGATAAGAGCCAAAGTATATAAAGACTTCTTGAAAGAAATTTAAAAATACAAATATACCACTAACCACATAAGCAAAGAACTTGATTAAGCAATTGACAGACGAAGAATTATAAATGGTAAATAAATGTGAATAAAATTATTCTCCCTCAAAAGTAATGGTTTTTTTGTTTTTTTCTTGTTTTAGTTTATTTTTTTTATTAATATATAATGTATTATTAGCCCCAGGGGTACAGGTCTGTGAATCATCAGGCTTACACATTTCACAGCACTCACCATAGCACATACCCTCCCAAAGTCCATGACCCCACCACCCTCTCCCTACCCCCACCCAGCAACCCTCAGTTTGTTTCATGAGATTAAGAGCCTCTTATGGTTTATCTCCCCGCCCCGTCCCATCTTGTTTCATTTTTTCCTTCCCTACCCCCCACAACCCCCTGCCCTGCCTCTCAAATTCCTCATATCAGAGAGGTCATATGATAATTGTCTTTCTCTGACTTATTTCGCTCAGCATAATACCCTCTAGTTCCATCCACATCATTGCAAATGGCCAGATTTCATTTCTTTTGATGGCTGCATAGTATTCCATTGTATATATATATACCACGTCTTCTTTATCCATTCATCTGTTGATGAACATTTAGGCTCTTTCCATAGTTTGGCTATTGTGGACATTGCTGCTATAAACATTCGGGTGCACATGCCCCTTCGGATCACTACATTTGTATCTTTAGGGTAAATACCCAGTAGTGCGATTGCTGGGTCATAGGGTAGCCCTATTTTCAACTTTTTGAGGAACCTCCATGCTGTTTTCCAGAGTGGTTGCACCAGCTTGCATTCCCACCAACAGCGTAGGAGGGTTCCCCTTTCTCACATCATCACCAACATCTGTTGTTTCCTGACTTGTTAATTTTAGCCATTCTGACGGGTGGTATCTCACTGTGGTTTTGTGGGGTTTTTTAAAAGATTTTATTTATTTATTTATTTGACAGAGATCACAAGTAGCAGAAAGGCAGGCAGAGAGAGGTGGAGGAAAGCAGGCTCCCCACTGAGCAGAGAGCCCGATGTGGGGCTTGATCCCAGGACCCTGGGATCATGACCTGAGCCGAAGGCAGAGGCTTTAACCCACCGAACCACCCAGGTGCCCCTCACTGTGGTTTTGATTTGTATTTCCCTGATGCTGAGTGACGTTGAGCACTTTTTCATGTGTCTGTTGACCATTGGATGTCTCCTTTGAAAAGTAATGTTTTAAAACAAGATACTTTTTTAAAAAACAAATTAGCAAACTGCTCATAATAAAGTGTGGTTAACAATTCAGTAAGATGGGCCATTTCCTACACTTCAGCAAAAACTGGTAAAACCATTACATGCTCCCATACAAACATATGCAACACACACATCCCAGTTCATGTCCTTCCACCCAAGAATTCCAGGTCCGGGAAGGAGATAGGGACGGGTATTTGTGTGCCAGGAGAAATACTCATTTCAGTGTCATGTGTCAGGCCAATGTACTGGAAGTACCTTAATATACAGGTAGAGGAATGGTTCAACTAATTCATCCGTGTACTGACTATTAAGCAGCCATTGTTTTTGTAAGCCTAAGGAGCTGCTCCCAATGCAACGTTAAGGGGAAAAAGCAAGCTGCAAAACTGAATGCATAGCATGCTTCCATATATACAAAAGGAAAAAGTCTAGAAGATACTACACCAAATAGTAAAATATAGCTGGATTTCTCTTGGGTCAGAGATCGAATATGTTGCTTTCTCCCCCCCCTTTTTAAAATCCTCTATTATTTTTCAAGGTTTGGTTGTTTTGTTTTTACAGTGAACAGGGGAATAAAGGTTTAAAAGAAAGCCACCTTTGAAGAGCACCATTTCAGAGCTAATACTTTCGTTGATGACCCAGGAGCTGGGTCAGGAGTTCACCCCATCAGCAGTATCAGGCTGGGAGCTTCACAGAGAATGACATGACTGTCATTCCCAGCGACGCTTTCCATGCAGGGTGACATAAGGGCTCTGGCTGCTCCTCTGTACCTGGGGCGGGGCTGGACTGTGCTTGTGTCTAGGAATGGAGAGGTCCAGAGGGTGTAGTCACGGTGCTCTGCCTTCCGTGCAGCAACCCTGACCTCCGCAGAACTGAGCCCGTCTTGGAGAGCCCTTTGCAGAGGACCAGCAGTGGCAGTTCCTCCAGCTCGAGCACCCCTAGCTCCCAGCCCAGCTCCCAGGGAGGCTCACAGCCTGGATCGCAAGCGGGATCCAGTGAACGGACCAGAGTTCGAGGTAAGCTTTCCCCTGTCTATCCCTGACAATGCTGCCTGGGGCAGAGAGTGATGGGCACGGACTCAGCTCACTTCCAGACTTCTGTGCCCCCCCACTCCTGGCGTGGCTACCACTGTGCGATGCTACAGAGTCCTCTAACTGCCCTTAACCTCAGTCTCCTTAGATGAGAGAACCACTGTCCCCAGTCCCGTGTGTGACATCAGAGTTTGGACTAAATCTTTTCTCATTGCAGATGATGTTGTTTTCCAGGAAGATCATAGATTATTGGTCTTATTTGAAAAGATCATCGCTCATGAGTCACCTGAATTGCCATTTCCATTTGTTGCCTGTTTCCATGTTCCATATATCTCCAAGTATCCTCTTTTCCCATTACGCCAGTCGTCCCTTTTTGGTATTCTGAATATAGTTCATAATACTAGGGATCTCTCAAAGTGAAATTCTGTAAAGACTAACATAGAATACATATGCACTTTAGAGAAGAAGTAAACCCTTTGACTTAAAAAGTATATTTGACTCTTCAGGTTATTCCTACTCAAGAGGAATAAAAAATAAGCCTCTCCGACCATTTATTCAAGTCTTTCATCACTGTGCAGTTCTCATTAATGAAGAAGCTTGTGAAAAACAGCAGAATGGCCAGCTAATTACACATGACAATGCATTGTTTCTTGCTGCAAAATTGACTCTTTCTGAACAACCTCCTTCAGAAGATAATTTTGCTTCCAAGCAACAAAGACAAGAACTTTCTTAAGTGCAATCTGACAAATATTAACAAATTACTCTGCCTGAGAAAAACCACCAGTCCTTTATTTTTTTTCTTAGCCTCTTCATTGAGCACAACCAGAGTTGGTCCCCTGGCTTACTTACTTAAGGCTTTAAGTAAGTAAAATCACTGTCCGTTTTGGCATGCAATGCTCTTGTCTCTGGACTGGAGTTCGGCTGCTCCCATGTGCGTTCACACGTCAGTGGCCCAGCCCATAGTCATGTACTTTTGTTGCTTTAATCCAAATATAAATTTACTTAGTTTAGAAAACTGCCATTGCCATATCCTTTTTCTGTTCATAAGCCACTTAATATCCTTACAGCAAACTAAGGAAAACTGAAGTTATAGGTATCATTTTAATTCTCCGATCTGGTTTGGGTTTAATTCTTATCTTTCCTTTGGCCTCTAGGTCCTTGGGGTTAAGAACACTGTTGCCTCCCTAGTGTGTTTCTGCCCAGGAAAGACCTTACAACAAAAGAATCTCTCCTATACCAGATAGATTTTCTCTACCTATAAATAAATCGGAGAGGTGCTTTTCACTCTGGAGCTTGGGGAGCCCCCCCACACTTGCTCTGCCTCGGGCTCTTCCCTTGGTCACCAACAATCTCCTTCCTGTCCCCACCTCATTCTTTCTTCCTTAAAGGACCCAGACAGCTCCTGCCTCCCATTTAAAAACGATTCCTCAAATAAAATACATTTCTATGCCATCAAAATAACCTATTCTAATGGGTAAGTGGTAAAAGAAGAAATTTAGCATAGAATGTTAACACAGAAGCTTGGTTTAGTGTAATAACTGAGAATAGGACTTGGAGAAACCAGACAGAATCCCAGCTCTGCCCATAATTTCTGCATGTCCTTAGGCTACTATGCCATCTCTCAAAGTCTGTATTGAACTATAAAATGGGAAAAGAGTGCCACACTTTGGGTGGGAGCAAGAATCCTATGACGCAGTTGACGTAGAAGGCATTTAGCATTGAGTGTGACGCACATTTAGTTCTCAGTAAATGGTCGTGGCAGTGGTGCTTGCTAGTATTCCTTATGATTAATATTGACTTCCAGGTCACAAGCCTGAATGCATTTGCCCGAACATGAACAGTTTTCACAGATGTGTCTGAGGACTTGCCTAAGTGAATGACGTATCCCCTGAGTAATCCTAAAGGGTGACTCACCACAGAACTGCGGGACTAGAGTCAACACTTTGTGATGGTCATTAATTTTCTTGGCCCCTGTTTTTCTGTCTAGCCAACAGTAAGTCAGAAGGATCTCCTGTGCTCCCCCACGAGCCTTCCAAGGTGAAGCCAGAAGAATCCAGAGACATTACCCGACCTAGTCGACCAGCTGTGAGTGCTTTTGAACTCTCTTAAGTTGCCAGGGAAGCCGTGGGATTGAGTAGTTGGGGATACACTCATGACTATGGAACAGAACTTCACTGAGATTAAGAAGAAGCGTGGATGCTAGAAGCATCCAGAAGGAAGTCATACCTGATCAGAAAAGAGCTGAAGAGATTTTGGATTGCTTATCTGCCTTTAAGCATTTTGCTGATCGTTAACGCTACTTTCGAGAATAAAAAAGAGGGAGAAATAACCCCTATAATTACATAATTTCTACTCAGCAGCTTTGACAAAAAGATGTGGAGCTGCAGTTACGGAGGTGTGAAGGTGTGGGCGTGTTCTGTGGCTTTCTGTTGTCTGCTCCGCCCTCTCCCCAGATTATTTTCCATATGAATTAATGTAATTTTTGCTGTTCTTCCTGCCTTCAGGACTGTATTTTTCTGGACCCAAATGTGATAAGCATGGTTTGACAAGGGGCCTGACAACTCGAAATCTAGCTTCCTCACTGAGACATGACAGACCCCAAATAGCTTTGGCAAAAGAAATAAGAGCGTAGAGGCTGACATTTGAAAGTTGGAAATTAATTTGGGATGAGTGACCATCCACTTACTTTCTTTAAGATTTCGGAGAACCTTTTCAATGAAATAAATGTGAGGACTTTTTGGTTTACTCTGGTTTGTACATATTAAAGTTCGGGGGCAGAACAAGAGTAATCCCAAAGGGGATTTGCCCCCTTCAGGGTTGAGGTTCTCTCTTTGGCATTTAGTGGTTGTGTACTAACAATTCCCGTTGTGTGTCTAACCTGCTGCCTTTCTTCTGGCTTTTCCTTCACCTGTGGATTCTTCTGGATTGGTTTCCTCCTCTCAGAGCTATAAGAAAGCAATAGATGAGGTTAGTATTACCTTTTCTTGGTCATGCTGTCACAAGATGTAAATGTAAAGCTGATTTCCTGATGTTGACATTCAGAGAGGTGGTCTGGTGGGTCAGAGATTTAAAATTTGGTCCTCTGGAGTGTGGTCTGCTGGAAGGCAAGCCCCTTCGACCGCAGCCAGCCCGAGGCCCTCAGACATTCGTGGGAATTTCCAGGGACCTTCCTTCTAAGGCAAAATGCCGCTTTTCCAGCGTTCCAGTCTGGCTAAAGATAAGCACTAGTGCTGTGTTATTCATTGTTTTTCATCCCAGCGTCTTCCAGTAGCAAAGCCTAGCCCTTCACCTGTACTCACCAGCTGTGCGGGGGGTGGGGGGGAAGGGTGACAGTTTGACGAACAAAGAAGAGAGACATCATGCTAAAGCACTCCAAATTTATAGTGTGTGATTTGTGAACAAGGAGTCACTGGGTATTGTTAGATTCATTTTGTGGGACATTAACTACAGCATCGGCAGCAACATCAACTTTAGTTAATGAATCCTGGCGAGTTAAGTGACTTTATTTCCTTATCTGTGGAGACATTTTTCCATTAGAAAAATATATGGCTTTGTCAATCTCAGGTAGCTTGCGTAGAAGGATGACTGCCTTTCTGCTGTTTGTCAGACCTGCATGAACACAGCATAGCTGTTGTTGTTTTTAAGAGACAGGCCTTGCCAAGAGTCCTAACTGCATGGAATTTGAAGACTACTATTATGGCTTTACAGCTGTACTCTGCTGAGCACCATTTTTGTGAAATGATATGGAAAAAGCACTGGCTTTAGAGTCAACAAATTAAAATTCTAGCCCTCCCCCCAATAAGTAACTGGCTAGGACCAGTCTCATATAATTTCTCTGGGCCAGTTTCTTCCTGTGTACAATGGGGAGAAAGACACCTGCCCTGCCTCAAATGCAAGCTTGATTAGGATCATTCAAGATCACGTGTGTGAGAGCACTCTATGAAGTGTAAAGCCAAGAGGTCATCCTCTTGCTATGGTTTAGGCCCGAGACATGGAGCCATTTTGGTAGGTGAAAGAAGCAGTTTTCTATGCATCTGATCTTTATCAGAGAGCCTCACTTTTTGAAAATTAGGATACCTTACCTAAATTCAGAGTGATTTGGAATGTTATTTCTCAGGTAAAGGATTGCTGCTCATAAAAAAAAAAAAAATGAGACTCTCCATGTTGACAGTGTGTGGATAGCATTTATAGAAAGGGAACGTTTATTGTTCTCTGACACAGCCTGGCCCTTCCCCTCATAATATAGTCAGAAGGACACAACTATCACAACTTGTATCAATTTTCTCTAAAATAGTTGAAGAAAGAGAATGATATTCTGGTGCCATGGTTGTGTGTGTGCATGACTCTAGGAGAATCCCATGAGCACAGAAATTAGCTTGAAGGTGGCTATCATGGGGAAATGGATTTTAGCCTTTTAAAAATGGCTTTATTTAGTTGGTTTGACTCTCATACACTGGACAGAGATGACAGGGGATAACAAAAGTATAAGTAATTGAGGGGATGTAAGCTATCCACGGAAATCTCCAGAACCATGTGTGGTTGGAAAAAGCCCTCCAGGTAATTCTGATAACCCTATCTACCCTTGAATGTCACTGATGTAAACCACAAAAAATACAGTATTACTTGGTTATACCTATTCTTGACCAGGGACGATTCCTCTTCTCCTTTTCCCACCTCTCCCCATCCCCCCTAACGAGATACTTGGCAAAGTCTGGGGGCAGTTTTGGTTGTCACAACTTGGAGAGGGGAGGCAGTGCCAGCTGGTGTCTTGTGGGTAGAGCAGAGAGGGGCTGCCAAACGTCCTCCCATGTACAGGAGAGCAACCCATTGTAGAGAATGATCTGGCTCCAAATGTCAATAGTGCCACAGTTGAGAAATCTTGCAATAAACCTCTCTCCATCTTCATTCATAGGTTTTGATATCACTTCCCTCTATAGTGACTGATTGGCCATTTAGATAACCCCCAATTGAAATGAAAAGCCTTAAAACTCTGAAAAAAGTATCGCTTGCTATTGTTAATTTAATGGTTTGATTTTTCATGAACATCCTTCTGAGGGAGTGTCCATTAATTTGGCACTCTTTTGTAATGGACTATAAGATTGTGCAATATAGTCTGTGATTAACATAATCGTTGAAAATAAATATCCTTTTTACTTTAGCACGATTAAGCATATGACATGAAGATGAAATACATAAGCAAACACTGGCTTTAGCACCATTTTTTGTTACTACATAAGAATCTGGAAAATTCCAGAGAACACCCACAGATTGGAGAGAACTTGAATAATAGCTAGTGGTCTAAACCCTTTTTTTCTCAGATGAGGATACTGAAGTCAAGTAACTTTCCCAAGGTCATTTCTTAAGATTTCCTAAAAGGGAAATAAATTATTTTCATATATAGAGACCAGCTTAAAGATTTTTAACTTTTATTTTAATAGCTCAAAATATTGAACTAAAATCTAAATAAACTACATTATTTCTAAAAAGAGACCTAAAAGAGCACCTGCATAATTGTCAGATTAAATAAGAGCTTTTTTAAATGAAAAGAAATCAAATTAATTCTAAGAAGTGTTATAGCAAAAAAGCCTCAGGCTAAGAGCCTCCTATCTTCATATTTGTTTACTTCATAGTTAAAAAAAAAAAAAATCTTACCATTTTGCTGTATTTCTTTTTTAGTTATACTATACATTTCTCAAATATTTTCATGCTAAATAGCATTTTTTTCTTTTTTTTAATACTTTTTAGCTCGAGGCTTGAGACAGCCAAGCAATAAATTACCACAAAAACTCATTATATGGAGAAAATTGGTATTGTCAGAAACTAAAATGTACGAAAATGGATCTGAACCCAGTGGTGTCAGTTTTAGATCGTGTCTAATATTCTGTAACTTTGCTATTGTAAATTCTTCCAGAGAGGATGGATAAGGAACAAAACCGCAGCTAAGCATGTAGACCATTGGCAATGGGAGATTAATTTCCTTTGGGATATTACCTTTGAGTTACTCATTATTGTTGCTTTGGGAGTTTCATATATGTCTCACTGTCTAAGCTGTTACCAAGTAAACTTAAAAGGAATTTGCAGTTACTTTCAGTGTTTCAAGAAAGATAGCTCTTTAATAATGTAGAATCCCCCCCAAAATATTCTAATTTTAAGCGAAATTATAAAACAAATCAGGGGCACCTGGGTGGCTCAGTGGGTTAAGCCGCTGCCTTCGACTCAGGTCATGATCTCAGGGTCCTGGAATCGAGTCCCGCATCGGGATCTCTGCTCAGCAGGGAGCCTGCTTCTCTCTCTCTCTCTCTCTCTCTCTCTCTGCTTACTTGTGATCTCTGTCAGTCAAATAAATAAATACAATCTTTAAAAAAAAACAAATCAGAACTTTAAACTTTTCTTATATACAGTGTTAGAAAAAAATCAGGTCATTTTCACAAATGTGAGTTTCTTGAAATCAGTGGGCTTTGAACCGGCTAAATATTGCTAAAGAGTTGATTTTTTTCAAATCTCCTTTGTCTTGTTTTGAAATGTCAGAGATGAGGAAAATGAACCCACAGGAAAAATGTATCATAAATATATCATTATGTATCATAAATAAATCACAGCTAATATTATTATATTTTACTCGAAAGTATTAATATTAAAAATAAATTATCTTAAACCATATTCTCTCTTTAAATTTTAATAAATGCATTTGGTAATGATAAGTAACATTTAAATGCTTTACATTCTTTGGTAAGACTTACAATGCTCCTAAAATATAGAAGACAAAACACAAAAAATGTATCTGTTACTATTTTGCTGGTTTGGGTGATTATGATATCCTTTTCTATTCATAGCATTAACAAATATCGAAAGTGTATTTCCCCCTGTGTTCAAGTATTGCATATCCTTCACTGTCTTCTCAATTTGATAAAGATAAACATTGGCAATGTCCAGAGGAAATACGGAATATAAAGCCGAAATCTGAATATTGCCTCTTCCTATTTTGGCTCATTGCTAAAGAAATAAGAAATACATTTGCATAAAATTCTATCTATGTGGTAATTTTCCTCTTTAGCGGTATGCATTATATTTAAACACCTTCAAGTCTTTTTAATACAATTCTATTTTCATTTTCACAGATGGGGTACATATATCCACTGAGATTGAGGCCATACATGTGTGTAAAAAGCCCAGCAAGCATCTTTGGGTGGAAAACGCACAATTTGAATTTTCAAAAGCTTCCCTTTTCCAGTGCTTCAGGTCCCTTCAGAACAAATTTAAAAGCCACGATTGCTTTCCTTTTATTTTATTATGAAATTGAAAGAAATGACTCCTTTTCTTACTCCCTTGAACTTCCTAAATTTCTAGACCAAATGAAACAGCTGAACCGCTTCCTCTCCTAGTCTTAACCAACGTAGTAATGCCTGACACAGAGGGGATGATAAAGAAACATGATGATATGTGATCTCCCCCGGAACAAAATTACATTTATAATTTAGCTATACACATTCCTCACAGTGTTTATTCTAACCTATTAGGCTAGATTAGGAGATGCCATTTAGATCACCTCTATCGCTCTAACCTGACCTCGGGCTAATTGGACAAATACATTTCTGAATGGAAATAAAGAGAGAATATGGCCATAAGAAAACTGTGGGATTTAGTATCTTTCAATGAGTTTCTTTCTCCCTAATGCCCTGTCTCTCACTGAATGCTCTGATTCCCACATGGGTCACTAATATAGGGAGAAATGGTAAGACCGACGTCCAATTGCTTTTTCCTCATTTGCATGCCACGTGCCATGGGCAGTGTAACCCGTGCGAATTAGAGCGGCTACGCTTCTGCAGTGCTCCCCTCTGCATTGCCCTGAAAGCATGTGAAGTCGCAGGTAGTCAGAGATCCAGCCCCACTGCCTGCAATGTGTCTCATGATTAGATACCACACCATCACATCCATAAGGCTGAAGACCGCATCATACTCACGGAAACCTGAGAAATGGTCTCTTCCCTTTTGGTGGTGTTTGTGCATTCATTTTAGTTTTCCTCATGAGGGTTTCTGCCAGGTGACTGTGATTTTAAACAAAAGAAAATGAAACACCTGTCGTTCTGGAAGAGAATTCGAGAATTCCTTTTTTTTGTTTGTTTTTGGTTCGTTGTCATTCCTCTTGATTAACTCAGCTCTGGGGCTATAAATTTCAGTGGCACGGGGCTTTGGGGCGGGCCATTATTTGATGTGGTGCCTCTGCTCCCCGGAGAATGATGACACATCAAGTGAGCCATTGTAGTAGCTGCAACCATGGGAATTGCTCTGTTCTGTGACTGATGCTAGATTTTGGTACAGTAGCAATCAAAGAGGGGAAAGGCCATGACTGTGGCTTGGGCAGGAGTCCCAAAATCCCGGGGAACAGTTGCTCAGTCCATGTGTTTTCCCCTTCACTCTGAGGGTGGCCAACGTCACCTTCACAAAATAAAACAAGAACCCCACATTTGTATATATGTGTCCACACAGAGCTCACATACACATATATACGCATGTATATTCAGAACCGAACCGTCTCAGTCTAGCCATTGGTTTTGAACAAAGTCTAAATTTACTTCATCTTTCTTTTCTAGTTTCTCTGCGCTACAAACATCGTTTTCTTCGCTCCATGCAGCCACTATGTTTGTAACACTTCTATCTAGAGCTTTCTTTTCTTGTTGCTTAAGCTGGAGCCCTGAGTTGCTGAGAGATGTGACTTTGGTCGTTTCTACAATTCCTACATGCCAAATGAACTTCTCTTTTGTAGGATCTGACAGCATTAGCCAAAGAATTGCGGGAACTTCGGATCGAAGAAACCAACCGCCCGCTGAAGAAGGTGACTGATTACTCCTCCTCCAGTGAAGAGTCAGAAAGTAGTGATGAAGAGGAGGAAGATGGAGAGAGCGAGACCCACGATGGGACAGTGGCTGTCAGTGACATACCCAGACTCATGTAAGAGGGCTGCTTTTCACATGTCTGTTGGGCGGATGAGGTCTGCAAACTGAGAGGACAAGAAATAGGAATTAAATGGAGGGTCATTTAGGGGTCTCTGGCAGGATCAACTGACTTGAGTTTTTATTAGAGCATAACCTTACAGTTACCTCTCTCCACGGACACCGTCCCTTAGAATACACAGCAGGGTTCCTCCTGCCTGTGCTTTATCCAACTATTCTTGTGGAATTGACTCTCCCTTTGGTGACACTTCAGTGGTTCTTGTCATCTCTGAGGAAAATGATATCGATAGCCAGACTGTTGGCACTTCCCTGTCCCCGTAGAACTGCAGGAGTGGAATTATGGGCAATGACATTTAGGAGTTAAAATTAACAACAGAAGACATTTCATCATCCCCTCCCCACCGCCACCACCACCAAGGGAGGAATGCGCATGAGAGCATGGGTTAGCGTCCCAGCGAAAGATTCTGGAGTCCAGTCATCCTGCAGAGAACCTTCTGAGGGTCTGACTTAAACATATCCCTGTTATTATTTTCTTCTTTGTTGTCTCTCTTATGTGATTCTTTTCTCTGTGGACTGTGACTTTCCCATACCACCCCCCGCCACATTCTGTCCTTTCCTTTGCGGTCTTCTTTTGCCTATTCTTACCTGTATTTATGCCTACCTACGTTTCCCTTATTATTCACTTATGTTATGCTATAACCTTGACTTCTTTTCTTTCCTTTGTTTAATGAGGGAGAGTCTCACTTTTTCTTTTCCTCATTGGACAGGGTTCTGTGAGAGAATTCCTCTGCCCTCTTGCTTCTCCAGTTTAAACAAACAGATTCAGACAAGCACACTCACATGCGTTCTTTGCTCCCCGCCCCCCAAATAAACACAAGGTGCTGTTGCTCTGATTTGTCATAAATTTGACGGCGTGAGACACGGATGGTTCCAATTTGCTCTTCATTCACCTCCGTTTCTTTGGCTGCACTACTGAGCCAAAGTCATCACACTACACTGACTCCCTATAGAGAAGATGCCATTTCGGGTCACAGATCACTGTCCTGTCCAGCAGAGATTGGAGGGAGAGGGCTGGCCTGTCTGCAGGGAATGTCATCCATTGATTAACAGTCATTATGTACAAGCAATTCTGAGAGGCGAATCCAATTATCATAGCTGAAAATTTATACTTGTTGTTCTGCTGTTGATTACAGTTATTGACGACCATAAATACGCTAAAATATGACATTTGAAACAAATTGCATTAAATTGCTTTTTTAACGGCAAATAAAATTGTTCTAGAGGCAAAATCACTAATCCAAAACATTTCTGCAAAATATGCTGGTCCTTTCAGTTTATATCTTGACTCAGCAGTGGTTAATTTTTCTAACAGATGTTTTGAATTCCGTTTAAGCCCTGAGCCTACAACTACTAGGGTGAGGGCTGGGTTATGACTTTAAATATTGGTAAAACTTCCACTCTGTGTTCTACACCAGACTGAGGGCTTTGAGACAATCAATAAGGACACACACATGCATTCTGCCTTGTAAAAGTGTATATCCTAGTTGAAGAGAAACAAGATTATATGCAGAAACTTCACACTAATATAAATATTTGGAAGAATGACCAAAACATCCCTGGGAGAGATGTTCAATCACATTTGGTTTTGAAGCCCAGTCATATTTTGCAAGGCTCTTGCCTGTGTTGACCTTGCTATGGCTAAGGGCACATCTGTTTCTTCCCACACTAAAGAAATACTCACCTGTCCAGAATTTATTGAGACAGGCCATGCTGCACTTCCTCTCTCCTCTCTGGCACTCTCCTGCCCCTTCAGAAATCACCTGCTTACAGCCTAGGCTGCACAGAGAGAGCCTGTACCTTCTGCTGTGTGGGCCCTGGATCTCGAGTGTCTTCCTACAGTTTCATGTAGTGCTCAAATCAGGGTGTTTATTATATGTCGTCTCTCTGTCAGGATCTGAGATCCCTGAGGGGGAAGACTGTCTCATTCATCCTCTACTCTTAACACCTTGCATGGTGTCTGGAGTAGAGTTGGTCTTCAGTGACTTTGATTCATATTTAATTGCACTGAAATAAAATTGCAGGTTCTGGCTTCCTAGAGTTTATGGCACAATCCAAAAGAAAGACACGTTCACAAATAACCGTCATCAAGATATAGGGAACATGGGACAATATTAGAATCTCAGGCAAGAGGAAATTGAAGTAAAGGCACAGAAGGTTGACTTTCGTAGGAATGTCAGGTGCCTGGGGGCGGAGAGGGGTGGTCTGGACTAGTGAAACCAGACCAAGAAGTCTGAGCTTTTTTTTTTTTTTTTAATTTTTTTTTTTTTTTAATTTGAGAGAGAGAGAGAGGAGGAAGTGGGCTCCCCAATGAGCAGAGAGCCCAACATGGGGCTCCATCCCAGGACCCTAGGGTCATGACCTGAGCCGAAGGCAGAGGCTTTAACCCACTGAGCCACCCAGGCGCCCCTGAGCTTTATCATGTGACTGTTGAGAAGCACAGAAGGCCCCCCTGAGCTGGGAAGTGACATGATCAATGCTATATTTGAGAGAAATCACTATGACAAGATGATCTATAAAAAGAAGAGGCTCAACACTGGTAAAGCAATTCAGAGGATCTCTTACTATCATCCAGAAATAATGAATGCGCTATCACTGAATGCATATAATGGAGGCAGAAGTTGACATGGCTCTGGAAGAATTGGTAAATTTTAGACAGATTAAAATGATTGTCCAGTAAAGAGCATTTAAAATATTTAATGGTATAGGAGATCTACTCACAGACAAGGCAGGATACAACCTGCCTTGTCTGTGAGTAGATCTCCTATACCATAAAATACAAGTGTGTGGGTGTGTGTATATGTATTTATTCCAGTTTGGTAAATACATGCATTTTTGTTAATATAAAATGTATGCAGTGTGTTCTGCGATGTTGTATATCTAAGAAATTGCACTGTAGTAAAAAAAATTCATTATAAAACAATTGTTTCTTTTAGAATAGGGTATTTTAGAGTTGGAAGACTTCTTATATACATTCTTATCGTTTTTTATTTTCTATTGTTAAGATAAGCCTTTACATACTATGCTATATATTTTTAGATATATTTTATATACATTTATCTGTTATATAGATAGATATTAGATATTATATATGTATCCTGATTCCATATATATATATATATGAACTGTCTTGATATATATATAGATAAATGATCAGGATATAAATATATATATAGTTCATTGCCATGAAGTGTATACAACAAGAGCTTCTCAGAAATGGAGCCCAGCCATTTAGACAAACGGCTATAGATCTTAATGCTCAAAACAACATCTTTTTTTATGGGCAGTGCTGGTTTCCTATTTATAGTATAAGGTAGAACCTATAAGAGTGTACATAACTAAGATTATTTCCCTAACTAACCAACTGCACTATTTCCCAATGCCTCATGCATAGAAAAATAATGGGTGGAGGGAAATGGACCAAAATTATGAAAACAATAACCTCGGGATTATACAACTATGAGTGGTTTTTATTTTATGTAGATCCCCAATTTTATGATGAGCATTTACAATTTTTATAATCAGGAAAAAAACCAGAAGCTTTCTAGAACAAGAGGAAGGGAAGAGGGGCACCTGGGTGGCTCAGTGGGTTAAAGCCTCTGCCTTCAGCTCAGGTCATGGTCCCAGGTCCTGGGATCCAGCCCCGCATCGGGCTCTCTGCTCAGCCGGAAGCCTGCTTCTCTGCCTGCTTGTGATCTCTGTCTGTCAAATAAATAAACAAAATCTTAAAAAAAAAAAAGAGGAAGGGAAGAAAAAATGCCTAAGTTGATTTGCGTCAGATCAAGCAAGCTGAAGCAGCATCCTCTTGTGTCAGCATCTTCCCTCAGGTGTCTGCGCCTGCTTCAGAGTAGTACGTGTGAGGCCCAGTCTTAACCATTAGAACCATCTCCTGCCAGCACAGCCCTGGAGTTGCGTAGTCTTACAAAATGCTGTCTGGACAATGAAAGCCACTTATTGTGTGTCCTCTTCATTCCATTATCGCAGGGAAGCCATGGTTCTGACCCCTTGCCCTCCCAGGCTGTTGTAGTGCTCCCCTTCCTCACTTGTGGTCCTCTCTGCCCTCTTGTCCATTTTTCCAGTTCTGGTATTACTAGTGTTGTAGAAGTGTGGCTCTGATCCTGCTGGATTCTAGTGTCCTATGACCCTCTTCATCTCTGGGGGCTCACGATTGCCTCAACTTAGACTCCAGCCAAACTGACCTATCAGTTCTTACAAATAAATGCCTTGTACCGGTCCAGTCTTGTGCCTTTTCTTGCAATGACCTCTCCCTCTGTTTTGCATTCCCACTTACATCGTGCCTTGTATTTGAGTATTCATGTCATGTTTTTATGCTCTTCCGGATGCTAACCTCTTCAGTTACAAAAGCCTTGTCTTCCTCAGCCTTTTTTTGTTTTTGTTTTTGTTTTAAAGAGAGAGAGAGAGAGAATGCATGGCAGGGAGGGGCAGAGGGAAAGGGAGAGAGAGAATGAGAGAATCTTAAGCAGGTTCCATGTCCAGTGCAGAGCCCAATATGAGGCTCGATCTCACAACCCTGAGATCATGCCCGAGCCGAAATCCAGTCGGACGCTTAACTGACTGAGCCACCCAGGCACCCCTTCCTCAGCTTTTCTATCCACTACCCAATCCCAAACCAAGGGCCATTCATAGAGCAGGTGTTCAATAGATCTGTACTGAATTTAATTAAATCAGTACCTACAGGAACACTTTGACAAATCCCATTAGAGGAGATTATTGTTCTAAACCTGGGGCCTAATCACAGTAAATTTCCTATAGTTTTCCTTCTAATCAGTGGAAGTGTTTTGTCTTATTTTGTTATAGTCTTTATAGGAATTTGGACAACTAATTGTTCCCACCCTGACTCTATTTGGAAATAATTTTTAGAACAAAAGGATTACTTTAACTACAAAATGTTTTAGTTCTTTTGGCCTGAATGGTTTTTTTTAATCATTGCCTTTTTTTCATTTTTTTATTGTAAATAAGCTTTGTTTTTTTAGAACCGTTTTAAATTCACAAAAAAATTGAGCAAATAATAAAAAGTTCCCATTACCCCTCCTACTCCCTGCACACTGTTATCCCTATTATGAGCACGGTATGTTAGTATGTACTTAATAAACCAAAATTGATATATTTTAATAGTCTGTTCAGATTGCCTTAGTTTTTACCTCAAGTCTATTTTTCTATATCAGGATTCCATCCAGGATACTATGTTACATTTAGTTATTTAGTTGCCATACTTATTTAGACTCCTGTTGGCTGTGACTGGTTCTCAGACTTCCTTTGTTTTTAAGGAACTTGGCAGTTTTAAGGAGTACTAATTAGGAATATTATAGAGTTTGATTCTACTGGAATTTATCTGATGTTCTTGTCATGATTAGATTAGACTAAGGTTATGGTTTGAGGAGAAAGATCACAGAGGTCATGTCATTTTTATCACTTCGTACTAAGGGTATGTACTATGTGACTTAGGACTCTTGGCATTGACCTTGATCATCTGGCTGAGGTAACGTTTGTCAGGTTTCTCTACTGTAATATAATTTTTCCCCCTTTCCACACTTTACTCTTTGGAAGGAAGCCAGCATGCACAGCCTGCACTTAAGGAGAGAAGAGTTACATTCTTTTAGGATGGAGTCTCGACATAATTTATTCAAAATTCTTCTGCAGAGATTTATCTCCTCTCCATTTATTAACTTATTCAGTCATTTATTTATAACAAAATAGACCCATGGTTCTTTATTTTGTACTTTGGATTATGATCCAGTACTTCATTTTGCTACTTGAATTGTTCCACTTTCAACCACTGGAAGCTCTTTCAGTTGGCTTCTACACCCCTGTGGCTGACATACCCCAATTACTTTCTGACACTATAAGGGGCTCCAGGCATATCCTGTGTATTTCTTGTTGTAGTCCTGGAATCAGCCATTTCTCCTGGGGGCCTTGATTCCTTTCATTAAAGAATGGTATCAGACCCAAGATAGGGCACGGGATGTGCTCATGGCTGCTAGTGTATCATTTCTTGTAGGCCCTCTCAGCTGACCAAGCAAGGAAATATATATGTGTGTATTAACCCATTGTGTACATGTATCTACAAGTGTTTCTACGAATAGCCATCTGTATTACATTAAATAAAAGTTAATCCTGATATCTCCAACTCTGTTTCATGAACACATGGATCATTCTAGCACCCCCCCCCATACTTACTTGGAAATTCCCACAGCAACAGTGGGAAACCACCAGCATTTGCTTAATTGTTCACATGGATAGCAGCATCAGAAAGCTTAACCTGTATGCCCGTGGGAAACAACTGCAGCTGTTAGAGTGCAGTGCCTGCAGGCAGTTCCTTTTACCGTTAGTCTTATGGGACTCTGTTCATTTCCAGAGTTACATAGGTCAATTTTTCCCCATTCCTCTCTCAGTGAGATTTTTAAAATACATTTGTAGTGCAGTGAGATTCTTTTCACAGTGTGCCTTCTTTCCTGGGATTCACCAACCTCCTAAATGATGTATTTTTATTTGCATACATCAAATTTCACTCTCCGTACTATAAAGTTCAGTGACATACCTGAACAAATGTTTCAGTCATCCTGTAATAACAATATAAGAAAATTATTTTCGCATAGCCTGTATATAAAGATGATCCAGGGGCACCTGGATGGCTCAGTGGGTTAAGCCTCCGCCTTCAGTTCGGGTCATGGTCTCAGGATCCTGGGATCAAGCCCTGCATCAGGCTCTCTGCTCAGTGGGCTCTCTGCTCAGCCCTCTCTCTGCCTGCCTCTTTGCCTACTTGTGATCTCTCTCTCTGTCAAATAAATAAATAAAATATTTTTTAAAAGTTACTTCTTAAAAAAAAGTGATCCAATGCTGAAGTTACTTTTCAAATTTTAAAAAGATAAATCATTAGTTATTCAGGACACTTTAAACATGGTAATGATTATTCTCATAGCTGATTGATCATCAGTTCATAAAAGAGCTATCTCTTGGCAATGAACTTGAGTGAAATGTTTGCTAGAGTTATTAAACAAAGCCTTTGTTGACTTATAAAACATTTACTGGATGTCACCTGCCTGCCAGGCACAGTGCATGGCACTGAAGATACCAACAGTACTGAGATCTGATCATTGCAGGACTGTGTATTGAGTGTGTGGCTAGAGGCGTGTAGAGGATAATGTGGAAGCAGAGTGGAGAGCCACCTATACCATCCCAGTGGGGCTGGGCTGGGGTTTGGGAGCCCGGACTGTAGTTTAAAGGATGAGGTACCCAGAGGGGGGCAGAGAATGTAAAAGAACCATTCAGGAAGAGAAGGTAGACTAAAGTTGCCCAAGCATTTTGGTAGCATGATATGTGTAGGAAACTACTAGAAGGCCCATCTTGTTCAAGTTCAAAATGGAAGGTAGGTTTTGTTGAAACCGTAAGCTAGAGAAACAGGCAAGGACCAGATAAAAGAAGACTTGTAAGCCACAGGTTTATCCTGTGGTTAACTGGGAGCTCCTAAAGTTTGAAAGCCTGACATGGTCAGGGGAGCAAAGAAAGGTGGAGTGGAAGGGTCAGGAATAGTAGACAGACAAGAGGTCAAATGCCCAAAGTACCAAAGAGCAGTCATTGAACTTGAATGCTAAGATAAGACTTACGGAGTTTCCCTGAGATGCTACAAGTCAAGTACAGGGAGCAGCAGTTTGAACAGTGAACCTTAGTATTTGAAGGAAGGTACCATGCCTTTTAAAAAGAATTCTGGAAGCGCTTGGCTGCCTCAGTTGGAAGAACATGCGACTTCTGATTTCAGGGTTGTGAGTTCGAGCCCCACAACAGATGTAGAGATTGCTTAAATAAATAAATAAATAAATAAGCTTTTTAAAAATTAAAAAAAAAAAAAGAATTCTGTAGAGAGGCGATTTGGAACATACAGAAGTCTGTAGGAATTTTCCGTAGTCAAACGCTGTTATTGGTAACAGAAAAATTAATGATGTTGTCAATTAATACAAGGTACACAGAGTGAGCAAATATGTATAAAAGGTTCATAATAAAACAGACCAATCTACACACAAGAAAAACCTTAGACTATCTAAAAGAAATTGCTCACCATTCTAGACAAAATTGACCAAGGAAGAAATATAGATTATTATATTTTATTCAATCAATAAGGACTATTACTAGTAGAAATGATACTTTTAAAAACTCAAAACAGCCCAAACTGTTCACCATAAAAATTTATCATAGATGGAACAATTCGTGGTCATAAAATTTTAAGGATAAAAATGGACCTGGGAAAACAATAATCTCAGTAAAAATATTGAGCAAGAGGTCAAACTGTCGGTGGCTCACACTATGCCCTCTGTAAAACTTGCTATTGACTAAAAATCGACAGGTGAATCAAATCTTATTAATAAAATTGACACCTTTAGAACCAATCCACACAAACTGTACTTGGTAGAAGTAGTGACTGCAGAATTCTTTGAAAGGTGTTATGGATAACAATTTTGATTGGTTTACTAAATCTTTGTTATAAAATCTACATGGGAAAGAATTGGATCCTATGATGATAATTTTACTTTCATAATAATGAAAGTAAATAAATTGGCAAAGAGTTTAACTGAAGCATTTGGAAAATTGATCCAGGAATTGTCCTAATGGAAATAGTTCTAGAAAATACCTTTTTTAAGAAAATTTCACTCATATTGGCATATTTCTGATTAAAGTGGGTAGAACCAAACATCATCAGGGTTAAAA
The DNA here is from genome assembly GCA_003697995.1 of Taxidea taxus jeffersonii. NCBI lineage: Eukaryota > Metazoa > Chordata > Mammalia > Carnivora > Mustelidae > Taxidea > Taxidea taxus. The sequence goes on from RCUC01150776.1 coordinate 40,776, forward strand.
AAAAAAAAAAAGTGGGCCAAAAAACTTTGATCTTTGAATTCCCATGAAACTCTCTGATGGTGGAAAGGAACTCAGTTGCACACTGTCAGCCCCGTGATGGCCGCCACCATCAGTGTAGCTTCTGACAGAGGCAAAGAATGTCTCAGTGAAGAAGGGAAGTGACCCCCTTCCTAGAAGGCGCTGGCTCTTTATAAATGCTTCATTAATTGACTTATTTGTATCACACCATCTTGTGTGGTGTGATGAACAAGCATTGAAGGCAGCTTAAAAAACATACATACAAGGTAAAAGAAAATTTCAAATAAATTAGCGACGACATCACAGTTTTGACAACTATTCTGACTGACCAGTCTAGCGGTAGGTCAGGCATTCATTGCAGTGATTCCTTTTTGCATGTCTCCGGGACACTAGTAATGTCTCCTTTCTGGGAATACAGTATTGAAATTCCTTCTTTGGAATTTCTTCCCAGACACATCAGTTCTAAGAAAATTTAGATTCATTCAATCCACTGCTCCTGTTAGTATTTCAACGTAAGCGTCATGCTATACATTTCTTTTTGTTTTTGGTGTGGACTCATCTTCTCACTTCTTTGTTTGGATCCTTAACATATGTCTTCTCTGTCCCAGAGATGTCAGAAATCTGGCATGTTTCTTCTTTCTTGCATTGAATATTTCATCAAATGTTTAGAGTTCGATAGGATCCAAGAGACCAGAAGTGTGTTTTTTTAATACATAAGAAACAATTAAGAGAACAAAATGATAAAACATATAATCAATATACCTAATGAGAGAAACAAGTCTTGATGCCTTTTTTATTTTAATAAACCTCACTTAAAGAGAGGCAGCTGTGGGTACCTGGGTGGCTCAGTGGGTTAAGCGTCTGCCTTCAGCTCAGGTCATGATCCCAGGGTCCTGGGATTGAGCCCCACATCGGGCCCCCGGCTCAGCGAGGAGTCCGCTTCTCTCTCTGCCCCTTCACCTGCTCGTGCGTGCACTCTCCTCTCTCTCTCAAATAAATAAATAAAATCTTTAAAAAAAATAAAAATAAAATAAATACAGGTATCAGTGAGGCCCACATTGGAAACTGAAACCCTGTGGACGAACCACGTCACCCACCTGGTTCTCAGTTTTCCTTAATACTATGTTCTGTGCCCAAGGACACATGGAAAACATCAGTCTCTGCTCTCAGGGTATATGTCAAGGCCCTTTTACCTTCTCCATGACATCTTAAATGCAAGAACAAGAAACAAGCTGGAAACATACACCACAGAGTGGAGTCATTAGAGAGGTTTTAAAAAGTATTGCATATTGGTAAACAGCCTAGCTGATGGATGTCCTGGTAAGCCAGAATGCCCTTCATTGATATTTCTTCTCCACAAATAGTGGAAAACGCATTTATCAAACGATTGTGTGTTGCACTCCTTCCCACTCTGTGCCCAGCTCTATGCTAGGTATACAGCGATCAGCAGACAAGACTGCTTTCCCAGGGGTTATGTTCTAATGAGACAGAAAGGCAAAAGTTACAAGAGACTCAAAAAGATACAGAGTCACAAACTGCGGTGAGAACGAATAGGAAATAGGACGGAGGGTGAAGAGGAAGAAGAGGGGTTGGTGGGATAAGACCTCGGTGCTGAGAGAAGCCTTCTCGGGAAGTTATCATTTAAGATGAAGTGTGGATACTTCAGTATCAGTACGAGAAAGGCAACCAGCCAAGAGCCAGAGTGAGAGACAGTTTTCCAGGCAGAGGGAACAGCATGTGCAAAGTGCAGGTCAAGGTAGCCTGCTGGTGGAAGGAGTAGGGAGGGCTTGGAAACCCTGCGGAGCATGGCGGGCAGTTTCGTCCTTGGAGAGTCAGAAGCTTGCTCGATAGGGCTGTTGCCCAGGGAGCAAGCGGTGAGGGGATGCTGTAGAAGTAGAACGCCTGGTTCAGGACACCTAGAAACCGGCATTCCCTAAACATAACATTGCTGTTAATACTGTTCCTTCCCATCTCAGACCCACAGGAGCCCCCGGGAGCACCGAGCAGTACAATGTGGGAATGGTCGGCACTCATGGGCTGGAGACCTCTCACGCAGACACTTTCAGCAGCAGTATTTCAAGAGAAGGAACCCTGATGATAAGAGAGGTCAGTTGTTATAAAAGCTGTGCAGAGGAAGTGCATTTCTTGAGTGGTTTCGATATTAGAGCTTTCGTGGGGAATGCTTACGACATGTGGTGTAAGCCTTGTGGATGGGGCTGGGCGGGGGCACCGGCGCTTCTCAATGGCTGAGTGATTTTAATTGTTCACCACCTCCTTTCCTGTATCCTTCTAAGCTTCTGCAGTGTGATTTAATTACATTAGTCCAGATTCTTCAGTAGGAGCTATGCAAATCGGAATACGGAATTTGAGCCTGAGGATATAAAACTGGCAAAACCCAGATGTTTCCTACAGCAGGAAAACAGAAATGAATGATCTCACTCAGCAGTATCCGAGGCCTTGTTATGCCTCCTCCCCTCCTGGCTTTATCCTTGTGGATTTTATGTAGAAAAGGCTTGCAAGTTCCAAGAAATGGTGATTTCATCTTATCTAATTAAGTCAACATTAAAAAGGCTATTAAGCTATTTTGATGAAAGAACAAAGAAATATGCAACCTACTTGGAAATGTACCTTGGCACTATGTAGGATTGTGTTTTTTTAAACTTGAGGCATGTCGTTTCATTTGCAGGGGGTGGGGCATGTCCTCCCACAGGCAGCCTGTCCTCACGGCCCTGTGCAAACTAGAAGGCCTTGACAAACCAGAATTTGTCTTCTCTTCTTTCTCACTTCATTGTCATCATGCAAGTTTGACACCAAGTCTTTGCCTGGAAGGAAAGTAATGGCTGGTAACATCGGGCAAAAATGACTTGATGTCCCCCTGTGTCTGTGTTTTCATCTATAAAATTTCATAAAGAATAGGAGATGACTCATAAGATGACCGGGAGGATTCAGTGAGTTAACACGTGTAAGCATTCAGTTAACGTAAACACAATGGACTCCCAAACGACACGAGTGATAAGAACTGTATGGATCCACTTACACATGGATTTTTTTTTCAATATGGTCTCATACCGTAACTGTATTTTCATGTCCTTATGATTTTCTTAATAACATTTTCTTTTCTCCAGCTGACTTTATTATAAATATACAGTGTATAATACATATCCAGAATATGTGTTAATCAACTGTTTGTTATTGATTAGGCCTCCGGTCAAGAGTGGACTACTTTAATAGTGAAGCTTGCGGGAAGTCAAAAGTTCAATTCGGATTTTCAGTTGCCCCGGGGGTGAGGGGTGGGGGTGATCAATGCCCCTAGCCCCTGTGTTGTTCAGGGGTCCACTCAATTTTGTTTTATCTCCCTGTCACCCCAGAATGGAGTTCTTCTGTTACTGATTATCACTCCCCACTCTTGCCTCTGAAACAATGTATATCATCTGTCATTCTTTAGTCAGGAGAGTTTGGGAAACCATCAGAGCAGGCTTTGCTCTCCCGAGAAAGAAAGGAACTATAGTTATGAGATGAATAAGGCCTTTGAAATAATAATTGGCAGTCGGGCTGTAACTGGAAGAGTAGTTCACAAAGCAGCTTGCTAGAATCTCATTATATGGCCTTGCCAAATCTTTGAAGTAGGCTTTAAAGAGTCCCATCATGTAAGCCTGAACTAAGAAATGGACTTGGCTGCCACAGCTGACATTACATGGCACTAGCATATGAATCTCCCAGCGAGGTGAGTGGAGAATCCCAATGCAGGTGTGGAATGCTGCTATCACTCTATCTTGCTCCTTGGAAAACTTGAGGGAAAATGTTTCAGGGTGAGTTACTCTCTGACTCTAAATAAAAGAACTCTGATTTCTAACGCGGTTTACAGTTTGCTTGAGTCTTTACGACAGAGTCAGTACCTGGGAGAAGATTATCAAGATGCACATTTTCAGTGCAGTTACCAGACATCCAGAAGGCTCCATGTTATTTAAAGCACTCCAGTGTTTTATGGCCACAGCCAGTCACTTTGAAAACAGCACTTGCCAGTGTCTTATATGAATTTGATCTATGGAGGGCCCAAAATCTTTTGTCTCTCAGAATTCCACCTTTGCCAAAGGTGGACTTTTAAAATAACAAACCTTGAGTTGGAATCCATTAAAGGAACAGGTGTTAAAAAGTTGAATGCAAATAAAAGTATGTCCCTGACAAAACAATAAGAAAAGAAAAACTCACTGTAGAACTTAGCTTATAGGGTTCTCTCATTCAGTTCCCCAAGGTGGACATCAAGGAGAACTCACATATGTCGGCATTCTCACTCGAGTGGACAAGATGGTTCCGGTGGATACTGGCTCTATGACCCACTGTCTTGCCACTTATGTTGGCATTCTCACTCAAATGGACAAGATGGTTCCAGTGGATACCTGCTCTGTGACCCACTGTCTTGCCAAGATGCACAAATTTAGTGCATACCCAGGCCCTCTGGTTTCTCTCTCCCTATCCTATGACCCTATGGGACCTTTCCATACTCAATTTCTAGAACCCACCAACACCAGTCATCTCCCACTTTGTCCATAGGGGCCCATCTGTCAGAGGAGCTATTCTCCCTTCCTCACTGCCTCCACTGCCCACTTCTTACCCAGCAAATTCCTATGGGTCTGGCTCAGCCTTCCCTTTCTCCTTGAGACCTCTCTGGGACTCCATGGGCCTCTGTCCGTAGCATCTTTCTTACTGACCAGTTGGCAGTAGGAAGTAATGAGAAAAATGATCCATTTAAAACAACTTAAGAAGGTGGAAAAAATGTGGGATGTGTATCAGAGATAGGGGCATACAAATTCAGAGGTGTTTCATACAAGGAATCCAAAGGCAAAGAGTAAGTTGGGACTCTGTGCAGGGTTAGAACCAAAAACTAAAAAGGAAGCTTTCGTGTGCCCATCTCTGGCTCTCTCACTTCCTGTCTCTCCTTACCCTCATCTCTGCTTTCCTCAATGCCTGTCTCTCCTTTGCCTCACTTCTCTCTCCTCCAATTGCTCCTTTGTCCTTTCTGCTCCACAGACCCACTTTGCCTCTGTCTACATGCACGAGCTCTCACTTTTCTCCCTCCCCACCAATCGCGAGATGGGGACCACATCCCACCCAGTTCAGCCGTCCAGCAGAAACCGACCAGTGTCTCTTGGCCCCAGCATTAGATGCAAAAGGGAATTTGATTCTGTGTGGTTCAGGTGTCCACTCCAAGTCTGATCAGCTATGGCCGAGAGCAGAGCCACATCGTGTGACAACAGCCCAGAACACCTGGGCTCTGCCACCAGGCAGCCCCCGACTGCAGCCCTTAGAACCCGTGCCACTTGGAGCAGGTCAGCTGACTTCTTTGCACTGCAGTTTTTCCAGCTGTGAAGTGAGAATAATGAAAGCTAACCCATGGAGTTATCTTACGGACTGTGTGGAATACTGGACCTAAAGCGTTTGGCACTGTCCCAGATACATGTCGTTGGTCGGAACATCTTAGTGCCCACCCACATGGGGATGCTGAGGGTGCAAAGACTATAGAACTTGCTGGGTTCTGCAGGGAGGTCCTGGGGGCAGGGCTGTTCATTTATCTCCGCATTCCCAGCAGAGTGCCTGGCACACAGAAGGTATTTAACCCTGAGCTGCTGGCCGAATGGATAAAAGGCTCTGCGTGGGGAAGATTCAGGGCTCTTTCCTGGATTCCTTCAGGCTTCTCACTGTCTGGGCCTTTTCCCCTTGTTAGCCTCTTCAGGACTTTCTTTGATAAGCAATGTGTCTGCATCCATTTCTGGCTTGAGGCAGAATGCTGGGGCTGGAATAGAGAGCCCGTGAAACTCTAAAGAGACACCATGTGTGATTTATGCTACTGGGAGATTGGGGAGAAATGGTTAAAGAAAAAAAAATCCTCTCAGTATTTGAACAGAAGTTACAAGGAAGAAAAAGCTGCCCAGTATACATAAAATTGGAGACCTTGAGATGAATCAGGACTGAACCCCATAAATGTCATTTAGAAGACAAAACGTTCAGTGCTGAGAACAGGCACTAGTACCCGGATGAACCCTGGGGCAGAAGGAATCCAGAAACTACCCCTCACCGGGGCAGCCTGCAGGCCAGGAGCATGCTGCCAAGAAACAGCATGCCTCTGCTTTCCAGTTATTTCTCAAACTCCCTGACAACCCATTACATGCATCCCTTCAGGCACTTGGGGATCTGTTCCATCCCCCAACACCCCCCCCACACACACAAAAAAAGTACCTCCTGTCACTTTTAGCTAGAAGCAGGTACCAAGTGGTCCTTGCAAGACCAGGACAGGATCTGGAAGGGGGAAGTCAGGCCAGTGAGCCCATGCCAGCCAGCAAGGGAGTGCTTCTGCCTGCCCCAATCCTGGCTCTTTCCTCCATGTTCAGCAAAACGCAGTAGGCACTCAGAAATGTTAGGTAAATGAATGAATGAAAGCAAAGACAAAGAAGGGACTCCTTACATAGTCACGTTGGCTCTAAGAAACCTCAGTGAGCTGGTCGCCTAAATGTTAAGTCAGGAAGCACAGTACAAGCCAGGCCTACAGTGTGGGCACTGGCTTTTAGGAAGCAGAGTCTTCTTTTAATCCTGTATTTTTTCCTTGGGATTTTTGGAAGGAGGCTTTACTCTCCAGAGCAAAGGTTTCCAAACTTGCTAACAGTTACGCTAACAGTAAAAATTTTAGAGCATGCCACATAATTACAATGTATTTTTTTTTTACTTTATTTAAGCTTTATTTAAACATATGATGTAATCCCACCCCCCTCACCCAACCCCTCTTCCCCCCACCCCCCTCAGTTTGTTTTATGACATTAAGAGTCTCTTTTGGTTTTTCTCCCTCCCATACAATGTATTTTTTTAAGAGGGAGAGAACCCACACATAGAAGTTGGGAGAATGGGGGAAGAAGCAGAGGGAGAGAGAGAGAATCTTAAGCACCATGTGGGGCTCGATCTCATGACTGAAATCAAGAGTCAGACTCCTAACCGACTGAGCTACCGGGGGCCCCATAATTACACTGTATTTATTTATTTATTTTATTATTATTCTTTAAAGATTTTATTTATTTGTCAGAGAGAGAGCAAACAAGCACAGGCAGACAGAGTGGCAGGCAGAGGCAGAGGGAGAAGCAGGCTCCCTGCCGAGCAAGGAGCCCGATGTGGGACTCGATCCCAGGACACTGGGATCATGACCTGAGCCGAAGGCAACCGCTTAACCAACTGAGCCACCCAGGCGTCCCAACACTGTATTTATTTATAAATCGTGCATGTGTTCTACACAAATTATATGTTTTTTAAAAACACCTTAAAGGACATTAAAAAGGGATGCTATAAACAATATTTCAAAGGCTTTGCTAGTCATGATGACTTCCATTTTTTACTACACAGCACCATAATCGCTATGAGAAATTCAAAATTAATACCAGCCATAAACCCATAGTTTCATATAATCTGTAGGTTATTTCAGTACATTTTTTGGTAACTCCTGTCAGATCTGATTCATTCATCATTGTTTTGACCTCATGACTAGTAAAGAGCTCTGTGGGTCTGGTTGATATCATCTCCGCATTTTGTTGGGGTACATGGTACATGAATGGATTCTTAGCATTATCTTGCCCAACCTTTTCATTTCAGCAATATTTTAGGTCATGTTTGTGTCTTGTGGATTTGTATCTTGTGATCTGGTAATATAATCTGTGAGCCCAGGTAACTGGTGTGCTCCCAGACACACACATAAATATGGCAGAAAGAGACAGTGTGGATGCAGACCTCGGGTGCTCAGCTCCTCCACCTGCGTGGGGCATTCCTGTCTTCCCCAGGGAACCCCCACCTCCTGTGTGGCCCTGAAGGCCCCTCACGCAGAAGCAAAAGTCTCCAGGGTCAGTCCATGTACTAAATAGTAGCGAAGTTTAACTTCTTTATTTTCTTAGCAAAATAGAAATGTGAATGCTATCTTCCCACAGACACCCGGGGGTCCATTTGGAGACCATTGTGCCTGTGCTGTGTGAGGGGTGACATTGCTCCATGGCTTTTGCCCTCCTTCTCTAATCCTGTCTAATGCTCCCTATGGGTTGTGCCCCCTCAGACATCTGGAGAGAAGAAGCGATCTGGCCACAGTGACAGCAATGGCTTTGCTGGCCACATCAATCTCCCAGACCTGGTGCAGCAGAGCCACTCCCCAGCTGGGACACCAACTGAGGGCCTGGGGCGTGTCTCCACCCATTCCCAGGAGATGGAATCTGGGACTGAAGTAGGTGCTGGGCAACAGTCTTGACAGCTCTGTTCTCACTCGGTGGGGAGAGGGGAGGGATGGGAGGTGGGGAGCTGGCTTCAGGAATGAGGCCTCGCTAAGCTCCCTGAAATGTGTTCAGTTGGTTTCTACTACATAACTACTTCTGCAGATACTTTAATGGAGGAAAATCACAGAAGCATGGCCGTAAATGTTATCAGATATCACCTGGCCCCAAACCTATTTTTACAGATGAGAATATTGAGGCTCAGAGAGGTTAAGTGACTTGCCCAAGGCACACAGCTGGTTTGTGACAGATATCTGCAGAACTGGGATTTCCTATCCCCAGGCCAGTGCTAGAAACTCCAGCCTGTAGAGATCCCAAGGCCAAGTTGAGGTTCATGTTTTACATCAATTTAGCCAGACTAAGTTGGACCTAAAATGAGGTTGAAATTATTTGTTAAATGAAAAATAAAAAAAATCAATAGATGGGTTCTCTGAGCATTCCTCTTCCTAAACTCCAAATTGTATGAAAAAGGGAGAACTGGGATACTATCTTTCCCATATAGAAACAGTCCCTGGAAGCAGTGTGAATAAATCCAGTCGGCTAGGCAGTGCTCGTAGGGGTGGTTATCCAGGCTTGAGCGGTGGATGAGTCCGTGGTGCTTGGTCATGCCGCACGAATAGTCCCCGGAGTCACGCAGACACCCTGAAGCTAATGACGAAGCTCGCACACTGGTGTTTTTGATACTGTCCACACACTTTTTATGATATACCCTTTGGATTCTAAAGTTGTTGAACAGACGAGCTTTGTCTACCCCAAGGGAAAGAGCACAGAGGTGCATTGCAGGTGCAGCATCTCCTCTCGTGACTTCACGCGGTATGGACAGATTTTCTCTGCCTGAACTCCTGGGACCAGAAAGAGCCCCAGGGGATTGGACTCTGGTTCAAATTCTGCTGCTCTTCCCGTTCTAAGTGGGAGTATTAGTACCTGCCCCACCTCCTTCACAGACCTCTTTGAAACATCAAAGGAGAGAATGTATGTGAAAGTTCCAAGAGGAGCTGGACTGTATGTTCAGGACAAAATGCTGTCACGTGGACATGCTTCCTTAGTTGGTTGCCGGTGGCGTCAGCTTTCCTTCAGATCATGTGGTCAAAATGAGGTTGTTTTTACTTCAGAGGAGAGATGAGCTCTCTCACCACGGTCATCTTTACCATATGGCCCCAAATGTAATTTGCTCACTGCAGCTCTTACAGTCTGACGATTAATGGGGCCCTAGCAAAGGCACATGGTGAGTAACCAGCCAAGACCAGGAGAAGCTGGAGAGAGAGGCACATACTTGGACTCAGGGGTTATGTGTGAACAGCTAAACGGAAGGAAGAAGTGGTTATCATTTTTTTTTTTAAGATTTTTTTTTTTTTAATTTGTCAGATAGAGAGAGCACAGGAGCAAGCACAGGCAGACAGAGAGGCAGGCAGAGGCAGAGGGAGAAGCAGGCTCACTGTTGAGCAAGGAGCCCGATGTGGGACTCGATCCCAGGA